>PVKA01017605.1:12616-28707 GCA_004027165.1 Ctenomys sociabilis
TATATATATATATATATATATATATATATATATATATATATATATATATTTTTTTTTTTTTTATTGAGTAAAAGGTCTAACTACATAGATCAGACTTGTAGTGGTTTTCAGCCTCTGAAGTGCCGGGATTACAGGCATGTGCTACCACACCGTCTGTCTCATCTGCCATCTCACCATGCCAGGGACTGAACCCTAGCCACTATACTCTCCCCATTGCAGGCACTTTAATTTGAACATCTGGCTGGCTCTCTATATTTTTAAATGTACAGGGCCTCACTATGCAGCTCTTGACTCATTGATCTTCCTGTTCTTGGTATCCCCAGCATTGGGATTACAGGATACACTGCTACATCCACACTCTGGCAAGCTCAGCCTGTCCAAGGATGGGGTTGTGGTCTCGGCCACATATGGTGCTGGGGGGACTGACTGCTAATTCCTATGCTTGCCTAAGCAGGTGATTTAGTTCTCTGAGCTGATGCTAGCCCCTAGGTTTTTTTATATCAGGGATTTAACTCAGAACTTTATACTCAGAACGTAGGCACTTATGCTGCTGAGCTTTCTCCCTGGCCCAGATTTTTCTTATAGAATCCCAGAGTAATAAAATTCACTTAAATTTGTTGTTTTATCCTTAGCAATTGTCAGTATGCCCACAAGAGATTGTGGAAATCTTAATTTATACCACTACATCTCACAAATGTCCAAAAAAGGCCACATACATATTTTTATTAGATGACTGAAACTTCAATAACAAATCTTTGGCAAATCCATCATTGAAGCTATTTAGTTTCAAATAGTAGTAGTCTATATCTTTGTTTACTAGCCAAGTGATCTGATAACTTGAGCTGTTTTCAGTGGTGTTACACACTTATCATTCTAGGAGACCCAGGTTCAAGACCAGTGTGGATTACAGTGAGACCTTATCTAAAATACAACAGGCATTTATCCCAACTTATGTTGGGCATTCATGGTTTCCATAATTTTCTTAAGCGTCTCTATTTTTTAAGCTATGTGCTCTAGAATCACTAACCAAGTATTTCATTAAGGTTACCATCACTATAGTTATGGGATTACAGGTGTATGTGCCACCTCATCCAACTTCTGGGCTTGTCTTTAGTAACCGGGAAGTCTGGAATTTCATCTTGCTTAAGTGTCTTGAGTTTTTGTATTTTTAGTTTACTTCCTGGGTTGATGTTTGTAAATTGCTTATGGCAAATAATTTTATTGCTAGTATTTAGGAGTCTTGGAAAATGACTATTTCTGAGATACCTTCCAGATGTAGCTGGCTTTCCAGTCTGCTGCCAGATTATACCCCTTCAATTTATTGGGGATGAGAAGCTGCTGCCCATTTCACCTAGTTCATTTCTTTGGCACTGGCCTATATTGTTTATGATTCTTAGGTAACCTATTTTGGTATACTAGGAAGAGCAGCTAAAGTAGTAGTCAATAATAATAGCACCAAGCCAGGCGTGGTGGCGCAGGCCTGTAATCCCAGCACTCGGGAGGCTGAGGCAGGAGGATTGTTGTGAGTTCGAGACCAGCCTGAGCTACAAAGTGAGCTTAATGCCAGCCTCAACTGCATAGTGAGACCCTGTCTCAAAAAAAAAAAAAAAAAAAAAAAAAAAAAAAAAAAAAAAAAAAAAAAAAAAAAAAAAAAAAAAAAAAAAAAAAAAATAATAATAATAATAATAGCACCAAACACAGCCTACAAAATGAAAACTAACAATTTATTTACCTTTAGCCACTCAGAAATGTTATTTGTGCTTATAACAAAACCCAAAACATACCAGCAAATTACAGTAAATATTTCTTCAAAGTGGCGATTTCACCCAGGAGAAAAGAGTAAAAGCAAGGCTGGAATACAAAAGATCATACAAACTGTGGAATCTGGTGAACAGGAAGGAAAGAGATAAATAAGAACCAAAGAACAAGAAACAATGTTCACACTCAAAAACACAAAATATCTCAGATGTGTCTCTGCTGTCACTGAGGGGATAAAGCTAATCCCAGCAGGTCAGCAGACTAGTGCACAAATGTAGCTAGCATGCACCTTTAGTTTCTCTCAAGTTTAGGCCTATTTCTGGCTCTGAGACTAGAGCCCAGTGTTCAATCTGCCACCATTTCCTGCGCCTCTGGCTGGCTTTACTTAGCTCTGCCTCACCCCAACCCCGGAGTTCACTAGATGGGAGTCAGCATTTGGGAGTTCTGAGCTCAGTTGGTCCTACTCCAAGATGGCTACTGGTCGACAGCCCTCTCCTAGGCATATCTAAACCCAAGCAACTCACCAGCCACTCTATTCTGCTGGTATGTTTCCCTATTGAGCCCTTGCCAGTAGTTACTGTGCACTTGAAGGTTTAGGCTGCCCTCCCCAGTGAACCAGGGTTTAGGGTTAAGGTGTCTCTTGTCACTTCATTGTCTTTGCTGGCTCTCAGGAACCTACTTCCTCCCTTATCTTGCTATATGCCTCTGGACACCAAATATCTTTTCTTTAAAAAATTGTTTTAAAGTCTTTATTTGATATAGGGTCTTGCTATACAGCTCAGACTGTCTCAGTGATTCTTAGCCTCCTCAGCACTGCAATTATTGGTGGGCACCACATACAGTACTGGGATTGAACCTGACTCCTTGTGCTTGCCAGGCAGGTGCTTAGACTATCAAGCAATCTCCCAGGCCACTTGTTTTTTTTAGCTGATGTTTATTTTCTGTTTCTGGTGCCGAGGACTGAACTCAGGGGCTCAAGTTTGCTAGGCAAGTGCTCTATTGCTAAGCTGTATCTCCAGCACCTGAACACAAAATCTTCAGAGGCCGTTTCTCTGTTGTTTACCACTGTGATATTCCTGAATGTCTCCTAACTTTCTTGATTTATTACTGAAAAGTACAATATTCCTATGACTGCACTATTTTGGGGACATTATGATGCTAATATTTATCAGCTGAAGTTCTTTAGTCAGCTGTCAATTTAATTGAGCTGCTTGAATAAAAGGGAATGTGAAAAACTGGTGAACATGCCATCTGTGCCTCCTGTGGTAAAGGTGCCACAATACACATAATGGACACTGAGTTACAGAACTCTTAAGAGTTCATCAAACAAAAAAAGAAAACACCATGTGCAAAAGCCCACAGAAAAAATACTTCTCAAGAATTGAAAGAAAACCATGTGACTATAAGTGATGTGAGGGCATTAAAGATGACAGACTATCCAAGGTTTGATAGGGTATGTATATTAAGATGAACCACAACGGCTATGTTTAACAATCTAAATGTCTAGCAGAGTTCAAGGAATAAAGCCACACAACCCTTTTGGTAAGATTAGTATTTAGCATAGATTATTACTCACATTCCATCTTTTTTTTTTTTTTGCAGAATCGGGGATTGAATTCAGGCCCTTGTGCTTGCCAGGGAAGTACTTATTCCACTGAGCTATCTCCCTGGCCCTCACATTCCATCTTGAAGGTATTATAAATAAAGAGTTTGGGGATCCAAGATTTTAAACAATAGACAAGATATCCTGTATTTAGGTCCTGTATATGAGATGAGAAATGGAAGCCTAGTATAGAATAGGGTAGTGCTATGGGCACAGGGGCACTACAGGATGGCATACAACTCTTCTGTTTTTCTTCCTCCCAATTAATTTCATGTCTAATCCATCTTTGTTTGGGGGGCCAGAATAGTCCAACAAGTTTGATGTCAGCCTGGGTTACATAGCGAGTCAAACCATTCTGGACTATACAGTACGTGAGATCTTTTAAAATAAACAAAAATTTTAATATCACTAATTCTTTGGGGGGCCGGGGAGATGGCTCAGTAGAAAAAGTGCTTCCCTGGCAAATGCAGGGGCCTGAGTTCAATCCCCGGATCAAAAAAAAAAAAAAAAAAAAAAAAAAAAAAAAAAAAAAAAAAAAAAAAAAAAAAAAAAAAAAAAAAAAAAAAAAAAAAACAAAAACAAACAAAACAAAAAAAACCACTCCACTAATTCTTTGAACCTAGCAAGAAATTTCATAAAATGGTATTTGTCACAGCATTTATTCATTATACCCATGAGCTGTCTCTCAAAGAGTTGCAACTGAAGAGGAATTTCCAATGATGCTACTCTTGTAAAGCCAAGACTAAATCAGACTCTGTGCCTTGAGGGGCATGCTATCCACTACAAACATGGGCTCAACTATTATTCTACATGAAGTACTATGTGCTGAGTACTTTTATTTTAGAACATAGGGCCTCAAAAAAATAAAGAACCCAGGGTCTTACACAAGCTGTACCAAATACTAAAAAAGGAATGACACGAAAAACTATGGACTACTGTACCCTTACTTAATTGTTCTATCATTAGAAAGAATAGTTTCAAGGACATTTCTAATTCTTGGGCATTGGTTCCTTAACACCATCTTCCAGTAATAAAGACTAGGGAGAAACGCCTGATTTTGGGATTAAGGACAAAAGTATCCAAGATGATCTCAGAGTATCTTACAGTGCCATAAGGAGAAAATGTACCAAAATGCAGAGACAAGTAACAAAACCATGAGTATGTCAAAGGGATATAAGAGTTATGGGGGCTGAGGAGATGGCTCAGTGGAATAAGCACTTACCTGGCAAGTACAAGGGCCTGAGTTCAATCCCTGGTTCCACCAAAAAAAGGCAATGCAATTTCCTGTTCCTTCATTGTGTACTCATTCCAAACAGCATGTATGAAAATGGTAAAAGGAGTAGCTAAATGGAAAAATCTGGCAAATAAGTGATTATCAACTATTAACAGAATTAAGTCTGTTTGCTAGTAATGTAACTTTGATAGCATTTCAAGGGCTGGGGAGATGGCTCAGTGGAATAAGTGCTTCCTTGGCAAGCACATGGGCCTGAGTTCAATCCCTAGCTCCGCAAAAAAAAGAAAAAGAAAAGATAGCATTTCATTTTGGTTTTTCTTCCTCAATCCCATAAAACGTACACTAATCTTAAAAGTGGGAGTAGGTTTGGGAGAGTAAATCTTAAAACAAGGGATTTTTTTTCTCAGAAATTATTATATAGAATTCTAATGAACAACAAAAGGCTGTGCGTGGTGGCGCATGCCTATAATCCCAGCACTTGGATGGCTGAGGCAGGAGGATTGTTGTGAGTTGGAGACCAGCCTGAGCTACAAAGTGAGCTTAAGGCCAGCCTGAACTGCATAGTGAGTGAGACCCTGTCTCAAAGACATTTAAAAAAAAAAAAAAAGTGCATTAAGTAAAAACCTAAATAGGGGGCTGAGAATACAGCTGACAGTAAACAGTTACTTGCCATATACAGTACACTGCATTCCATTGCTAGCACTCTCAAAACGAAAGCTAAAACTCAGCAAAATATTGACTTTGATACCAACATATTAGTATTAGCCCATTAACTGAAAATAATCACAACATAAAGAGTTAAATGGGCATGTCTTTCATGGGAATTGTGAATATGGTTGAATCCTCATTTCTGAATTTTCTACAAATCTAAAATTATGCTGCCAGGTGTGGTGATGAACTCCTGTAATCACAGCACTCACGAGGCTGAAGCAAGAGGATCACTGCAAGATTGAGGCCAGCCTGAACTTGCTTAGTGAGGCCTTATCTCAACAGACAAAAACCCCACATACACACATAAACAACCAAAACTATGCTAAAGTAATTTCAGTTCCAGGTCCATTTTATCACCTCTTTCTCAAAGGGTACTTTAATGTGCATCACAGGGAGGCCAGGGAGATGACTCTGTGGAGTAGGCGCTTCCCTGACAAGCGCAAGGGCCTGAGTTCAATCCCTGGTTCCACAAAAAAAAAAGCATCATGGGACATTCTCAGACCCCAGAGGGCCTTTACTACATTAGAAAGCCAAACAAATATCAGTCTTCTTTGGGCCAGTGAGACATCTCAGTGGTCTAAGCACCTGCTTGGCAAGTGCAAGGACCCAAGTTTGATCCCTGGAGCTGTATGTTGTGCTAGCCCTGACCTAGGCCTGCAAAGCAAGCCCCTAGACTGGCATGGTGACACAAGTCTATAATTCCAGGGCTGGGAGCCTGAAACAGGAGGATCAGTATGAGTTCAAGCTGTGTAGCAAGATCCCGTACCAATTAAAAAAGAAAAAACTTCAAGCCAGATATTAGGCTACTTGATGGATAAATATATGATCTAACAAGTTGGCTCATTATAAGTGTTCCTAAGTAACAGAAGATGTTGCTAAGCAAAGATTTTAAGTGTTACAGTTAATTTGTTAATTCAGTGAAACTTTTACAAGAGAACATTGACAGGTCCATTAACTAGAGCTGTTCATAAACTCCTAATTAGGCAACAAGATTCACAGGAGTCATTGTCACTCTTTTTAAGTTCTTAATTAGTTGCTCATAGCAGGCAGTTTTCCTTTGTGTTAAATTCCTAGTCCACTTAGCTACATTTGTGTCCCTTTGGGGCTTGCAGAAGAATTTATTTCTCTGGGCTCCATTTTCCTGATTGAAATGTGAGACACAATCCAAAATTATAATGTAAAACATATCCAATGCCACTGGGTGTGGTAGTACATACCTGTAATCCCAGTACTTGGGAGGGGGAAGACAGGATTCTCAAGTTTTATGTCAGTCTGGGCTACATAGTGTGAGTCAAACCATTCTGGACTACACAGTAAGTGAGATCTTTCAAAATAAACAAAAATTTTAACATCACTAATTCTTTGAACCTAGCAAGAAATTAGATAAAATGATATTTGTCACAGCATTTATTAATTACCATCTCCACCTATTTTTAAAGTTTTCCCTCTTGATGTAATATAAGACTGAGTCCTAAAACTTAGTCACTGCTATGAAGAGGGTATTTGTGTTTATTATCTACCTACAATAGTTGACAGCTTATACATTCAGACCAGGAAGCCTGCCAGGCTAATTTCAGTTTCCATCACAACATTGAAGGATGACAGAGATGAGCAAGAAGCCACACTGAATTTTGTCTTCTTATACTTGCCAGGACATGTTTCTTTGCTAAAAAAAAAAAAGGGGGGGGGGGGTCAAGTCAACAGGTATAAGGGAGTGGTGACTCATTAACTTATCAATTAGGAAGTCCCCAAGGGCCAGGGAAGATAGCTCAGTAGAATAAGTGCTTGCCTGGCAAGCACAAGGTCCTGAGTTCAAACCCCAGTACTGCAAAATAAATAAAAAGGAAATCTCATTAAATTATTTCAACATGCATGATTATACCATTGAAAATTCTTGGCACACTGAAGTACAGACACACAAACACTAATTACTCCTTTTTAAGTAGCAGCTCACAAATCTCTCTGCATATGGGTAACCATACTGGTTAGGAAAGCACTGAGCACTGAAGGAACATTAAGACCCCAGATTAAAAACTACAGAGAGCTGCAGTTATAGCTCAGTAGTATAGCCCTGGGTTCAAACCCAGCATAGATTGGGTATGGTGGTGCACACCGGCAATCCCACCACTAAGGAGGCTAAGGCAGAGGACTGCTATGAGTTCAAGACCAGGCTGAGGCCTGTAATCCCAGCACTAGGGAGACTGAGGCAGGATTGTTGAGTTCGAGACCAGCCTGAGCTACAAAGTGAGCTTAAGGCCAGCCTGAACTGCATAGTGAGACCCTGTCTCAAAAAGGCAAACCAGGCTGGGGTAGAATGATACTGTCTCAAAAGCCTCATTACACAAAGTATTTCTTTTCTTTACCCAGTTCAGTTTGTGACCAAAGGCTGTGCTGGAAACTGAAAACTGCTTTGCTATTCTTTTTTTTTTTTTTTCTGTACTGGAAATCAAACTCAGGATCTTATGCTTGCCAGGCAGGCACTCTGCTGAGGCATATCCCTAGTCCTGGTTGCTGTTAAGACTCTCCCTTGGGTGCAGATTAAAAGTTGAGGCAAGGGTATTTGGAAGTAATTTGCACCAAGCCGGCAGCTGCAGTAACTACAGTTTTAACTTCAACTCCATGATGTTTTTCTTGGCTAAAAACGCATTAGGTCGCTTTCCAGTTCGGAGGTTCAACAAATGGTAACAAGGCAGAGCCACCAGAAACGTACACCTGATTTCCATGACAAATATGGTAATGCTATATTAGTTAGTGGAGCCACATTCTGTATTGCTTCATGGACCTATACGGCAACACAAATTGGAATAGAATGGAACCTTTCCCCTGTTGGCAGGGTCACCCCCAAGGAATGGAGAGATCAGTAATCATGCCAGCTGATATGATACAGCTACATTATTTTTAAATGAAATCATAATTGATGCCAAGTGAAAGTGCTGTGTATCCATTAAAATATGGCCTATTGAAGAAATAAAGCATAATTGAAACCTTCAAAAAAATCAATAAATAAAAAATAAAAGTTGACTGAACCACAACAACAAAATCATGCAAAAAGTATGTATAGGGCTGGGAATATAGCTCAGTGGCAGGGAGACTGACTGACAAAGCCTGAGGTCTTGAGTTCGATTTCTGGTACCAAAAAAGAAGAAAAAGTATGCACAAACTCCCAAATTCGGAAGTAAAGCTTATTTTACTCCTGAATAGTTTTCCTATCAATTAGCCCTCTAAAAGATTGGAAAAATCTAAGCAAAAGGTACTGACAAGAATCTTTTTAGTAGACATTTTGACACTGCCCCATACCTCCCATTACTGACCTGTCAAAACCCGAATTTCATTTGGTAGAAGAGGTTGAAAATCAGTCTACCAGTCTAACTTGCTATCTATTTTTGCATGTCCCCAGAAATAAGTTTTCAACCATGAAAAGTACTTGGGTCATTTTTCTTTTTTGAGACAAGTCTTGCTGTGTTGTTCAAGATGGCTTTAAACTCATTATGTAGCCTGGGCTGGTCTTAAAATCATGGGAATCTTTTCCCCTCAGCCTGCATAAGTGCTGATATCATAGGCACCATCATGTTCTGGCATGCCTAGAGACACTGATTATATGAAATTTATTTTATTGGAACATATATGGTTTTTAGTATATGGACACTATGTCATTAGCCATCTTTAATTTTTGAGACAGGGCTTGCTGTTTTTCTAAGTTGCCTATGCTGGTTTGAATTTGAAATCCTTTTGCCTTAGGCTCTTAGACTACTGGATTCACAAGCATGAGTTACAATGCCCATCAGTCTAAGGCTTTCATGTTACAACTGCAAATTAACAGCAAATACCACATGGCTGCATAAGTCTAATATTTACTATTTTGCTTCTTAGATGAAGTGTATCCTGAGTTCTGCTCTAGGATAATGCATAGTAAACTGAGCATACTGGCAAAATGTCTGAGCTGTCTTATGTGGTAATCACTTGGCATAGATGCTGAGATTAAAAAACTGAGTTAGGGCCTGCCAGATAGTTCAGTAGACTAAAGTACCTGCTTAGGGAGAACACAGCCCTTGCTCTGTGGGCCCCGCCCCCAGGGCACACTGAGACCCTGACTGACACTGGGCGTGATACCACATGCCTGTAATACTAGCTTTCAGGAGTCTGAACTACACAGTGAGATTCTATAGACCCAGTCCTAAAATACAAAAAACAAAATCAACCAACCAACCAAACACAGAAAACTGATTTAATTTCATTCTTCTCTAGAATTCAGAACCTTTCCAATCTGAGGTGAAATACGAGGGTGGTCATTTTGGTAGTACATACACTAAAATTTAGGCCCCACATGACAAGAGGACATAGGGCTGCCAGACATCTGTAATACTGATGGAGGCAGGTTTTTCATTCACATGAAGGTTCTCTAGCATAAGATGCTGCTTCTACAAGAGTCCCTGTAGGAGCCTAAACTCAAGGCTGTGCCTGACAGGTAACCACTCTTGTCACTGAGCTACACCTCTAGCTCTCCAAGGTCCTTTTCTAATATAAAATGTTTGTACCCAGACTAGGACCAACTCCACAGCAGGAGCCAGCCCACTCTCAAGAGGTACAAAACACTGCCCAAAGGCACTAGGTCACAACACTAAAACAGCCTGTGGCTCCAAACCTCAATGAAGACAGTGCTTGCTCTTCCAACAGTGTAACACAATCATGGGCATTACATTAGCCCAGATAGCTGACAACTGCTGGATTATTTCCAAAATAATTTCACAGAAGCAATTTCCAAGTTTTATGTAGTTCTGTTCAACATTCGAGTTCTTGCTGGGAACTGGGCTTGGTGTCAAGCAGTAAACAAGATACTATTCTCTCCCTCATGGAATTACAATCTCTAAGATCCTTCTTTACACAATTTACCAAAATCTTACTTTCAATTCCTAGAGGCTAGCACAAAAGAGGTAGTCAATGCTGGAAGGACATTTACCTGAAAGCTGCTTATGTAGTCCACCCGCCACTATTTCTTCTCTTCAGGAGGGTAAAGAATATTGCTCTTCTTATAACATCCTAAAAAGAAAAGCTTTAGAGACACATTATACTGAGTAGTGCCTATAGTAACAATAATCTATTTTAAATTTGCTAACTGTATCTTAAAAGTATTCTCTAGCCAGGCATGGTGGTACATACCTGTAATCCCTGTTCTCAGGAGGCTGATATAAGAGGCCAAGACGTGAGTTCCAGGGCAGCCTGAACCACACAGTGAAGAACCTGTCTCCAAAAACACCACCTTCATAAATATTGTTATATATACAAACAACATGAAGACAAGTAGAGGCATGTTTCTCTGGTTACTATTGTTAGGGTAAACTGAGCCAATAAGTCAAGTGAAGTTGAAGCAACAAAGTTTATTTCATCCTGGGTATAGCTAGGCCAAAAGCAGTAAGACCACTGCCACTGAGCATTGGGCAGGGGAATGTTTTATAAGGGTGTTTGCACAGGGAAAGGAGTCTGGCAAGGATTAGAAAACTGAATCTAGATCTGGGGGAGGACTGTGGGGTTTTTGTGGTATCTGAGTTTGCAGGTGTAGCCGCGTGGGGCAATTTCTTTATTTCTCAGGATCTGTCTTCCTATTATCTCTATGACTTAGATAGGTGGTGTCCGACATCACTGTTTTTATTATATATATATATATATATATATATATATATATATTTCTTATGGTTATTCCAAATATGATATGGTTTTGGAGGCTTCTGACTGCCTGAAAGATGACCAAAAGATGACCTCATCTGACCAAAAAAAAGCATTTCTCTCAAAGAGAAAACACATACATACAAAACCATGTTTCCTCTTTTTCCAGTTATCAGATTTTTTTGTAAATCTCTTAAGAGTTGATAAGATTCTTTAGACCATGGTCCTGAAAAGCAAATTGAGACATTGGTGACCGCAGTCCCAATGGCTGTGATCAGGCCTGGAACCTCTTAAAATTATATTGAGCTGAGTATAGTAGCTCATGCTTATAATTCCAGCACTTGGGCAGTTGAGGCAGGAGGATCACTGCAAATTTGAGAGCAGCCTAGGCTACAAAGTGAGTTCAAAGCCAGCTTGAACTGCATAGTGAGACCTAGTCTCAAAATAAATAAATTAAAATTGTATTGAGAGCTTTTAGAAGGCCTTTTCCCTACTTTTTCTAGAGATTGGGGCTGGTATGGGGCATGGAGCTTCCAGGTCAATAAATCAAGGCCCATTGACTGGCTGGAAGTAGAGAGGCCCAAGTGGGGTATTATGGCAGTTAGAAGACACTGAGTCTGCCTTTTTTTTTTTTTTTTTTTTTTCAGTGGTGGTGGCTTCAGCCATCCTGAGAACGTATCTACCCACATCAAGAAATATCCAAACTTTTTGACTCAAGGCACATGTGCAAATCCTTTCTGCCAATCCTGACAGGGGATGAATCCTCAGGCTTGATAAGCTGGGAAGGAAAGAAGGTGGAGGAAACACTGAGGGGATGTGGAGTGGCAAGTAGGACTGGGTGCTGTTAAGTCTGCATTATTCCACAAGGGTCTGAAGTAGTAGGTAAGTAGTTTGTACCCTATGAGGAAAAGGTCATGGAGGAATAAGGAGAAATTTGCCTAAATTTATGAACTACCCATCAATTTTGGGAGGTGTTTTGTATTTAGGTGAATATATGGGGGTGATGCCTGTTAGGGTAAAATACTGGCCTTCAGGGGATGTGTGTGTGTGTGTGTAAGCCACTACTTAACAGCAGGCCTATCTGCGAAGTTTCCTTGCGCTAAGGGATCTGAGGATCTTTGGTGACTTCTTTTTTTTGGGGGGGGGGTTTCTTTTTTCTATTTTTTTGGTGCAGGGTCTCACTATGCAGCCCACATTCATAGTGATCTTCCTGCTTTTTGCCTCCCATGTGCTGGGATTACAGGTGCGCGCCACCATGCCCGGATTGCATCGCCAGCTCAGCGCACCTGAAGGTGACTTCTTGAAATAGGTATTTCCCATTTGAGAGGGTGAGAGTGTAACCTTTAAGAGGTCTTTTAATCTTGGAAGTATATCTTTCAGTTGCACCACTCAACCACTTCACATTTCTGCTAATGTAACTGTAGAAGGTATAGTGCCTTGTTTCTTTTTTTTTTTTTTTTTTTTTTTTTTTTGAGACAGGGTCTCACTGTGCAGTTCAGGCTGGCCTTAAGCTTATTTTGTAGCTCAGGCTGGTCTCGAACTCACAACAATCCTCCTGCCTCAGCCTCCCTAGTGCTGGGATTACAGGCATGCGCCACCACGCCCGGTAGTGCCTTGTTTCTTTCAGAACAGATTTTGCAGATTGGAACATCTCCCTTTTCCTTACTTTGGGCTCTGCTATTGGGTCATACACAAGGCATATTTTGACTGTGAATGCTGACCTCATGTCCTTTTGCCAAGGTTAATATTTCGGTTAGGGCAATGAGTTTTGCCTGTCAAGGAATTGTGTGGTGGCAAGGCTTGCACTTCTATTATTCAGTGTGTGGTAACAATTGCATGGCCTGCTCAAGG
Source organism: Ctenomys sociabilis (assembly GCA_004027165.1). Classification (NCBI taxonomy): domain Eukaryota; kingdom Metazoa; phylum Chordata; class Mammalia; order Rodentia; family Ctenomyidae; genus Ctenomys; species Ctenomys sociabilis. The sequence continues at coordinate 25,435 of PVKA01017605.1, forward strand.
TGATGACTTAAAAGGGCTTATGCTCTTATCCACAGTGGTGGAAACAATGTACGTGGTTCAAGATTTAGCATAGTTCCCACTGTTTTCACTTTTCCTTGCCTATGAATATCATAAAGCTAACCATTCCCCAAGCCCTTTGTATATCCTTAAGTTTTAAGATCCCATATGTGAAAGTCTAGTCACAATTAGCATTTGAGGTATTCACACAAAAAATGGTCAACATTTAGCTGATAGAATCCCTTTAACAGCCGGGTGTGGTGGCACATGCCTGTAATCCCAGCACTCGGGAGGCTGAGGCAGGAGGATTGTTGTGAGTTCGAGACCAGCCTGAACTACAAAGTGAGCTTAAGGCCATCATGAACTGCATAGTGAGACCCTGTCTCAAAAAGGCATAAAAAAAAAAAAAAAAAGAATCCCTTTAACAGAAAAGCCAATTGGAACAAAACCATCTTTGATTAACTTAGTTCCCTGCCCTTGCAAACCCTCACCAGACTTGCCCAGAGTGTTTTTTTCTCCTAGAATTGAGGAGTCTCTTGGCAGAAAATTAGCATTCTAAAGCATCATTATGATAGGGATTCAATACTTGCTGAGAGAGCACCAACTCTGTCCACTATTGAAACTTAGCACCAACAGAAATATACTATCAGCTCAAGCATAAAACAGCATACTTATTTCAAGATCTAGGTCCCAGAATCTCTCATCAACTGACGTTTTTGTATTTTACTAAAGAGCTAGAGAATGCCAACAATTTTACTTTAAAGACAGGGTCTCACTATGCAGTTCAGGCTGTCCTTAAGCTCACTTTGTAGCTCAGGCTGGTCTTGAACTCACAACAATCCTCCTGCCTCAGCCTCCCCAGTGCTGGGATTACAGGCGTGCGCCACCACGCCCGGCTCTAAAGACAGAGTCTTAAGGCAAACACAAGGTCCCAAGTATGATCCCTAGTACCAAAAAAAAAAAAAAAAAAAAAAAAAAAAAGTCTTACTATGTTGTCTATAAAGATCTCGTTTCTATGCCACTTATAATTTTTAAAGCAAACTCTTATCAGTATTTCCCTAATAAGGCACCCCATTGAGAATTTCAGTTATAAAATCTTTTAACTACTGAATGGGAACCTTGCATCTTGACTGCAATGAAACAAACTTTTTCCTGTATCAGACCCTTTAAGTGCTTCATTGGCACTACAAAAATTGTGACTTTCCCTTTCTGTTTATACATCCCTCCTTGATTTGATCACTGTGTTGTTTAAAATAAATCCATACTAGTCAAACCCGTTAGACCAGAAGCACTAGGAAGGTAAGAATTTCAAGGTTGTATCCCCACAAAAGTTATCCTCTTATGGACTTAACCTTACTAGATAAAAAACTATGCTGACATGCTGGAATAGTTAACACAAAAGTGTCATGAACCAGGCCCAGAATGACAACCAGCTATTTGCTGCTGTTCTCCCAGCAGTGTAACACGTGCCCAGGTACACAGCAACCTAGGCAGCTGCCTACAACTGGGGCACAAAAGGGGTGAAATGGACTGTACTCACCTGGAGTCTCCATCTATTTGAAGCCCAACACCGACCATTTCTGCAACCAAAGCATTCCAGGTTACAAGCAGCCAGCAGTTTTGAAAGCACATGTGCAGCTTGTGAGGTCAGAGCCACAGAAACAATAGCAGATAATGGGGTGGGGGGCGACTAGGACTCGGGCTCTAGGATGTAGCTCAGCGCAAGGGCCGGGTTCAATCCGTATTATGGCAAAGGAAAAAAAAAAGCAGTAACAGGGTTGAAAAAACGTTAATAAACGTGCCTATACACGCACCACCTTTTCACCTTAAGTAAAGCTGGTATTTTTCCCCAGTTATTTTAAAATATATTTCACCCCTAAACTCCAAAATATTAATAGAACGGACGCATAATAGAGGATTAACTGCTCGTGTTAAAATACATCTGAAACTGGTCCGGTCTTTTCCAGCACTTGGCCGAGAGTCGGACCCAGCTCCACCCGGACACGTGTTGTTTGCAACCTTTCCAAGTACGGTTAGTGCCCATGGTGCCTGGAGACCGGGCTCTCAAAGTCCGCTCCTGGTGACTCCCCAGCGAGAAAGAAGGATCGTGGAACACAGGGGGCGACTCAGGGCCTTCAAATCCCCAGTCTCTTTTAAGATGCTCTGCAAGCCTGAGGCCACAAGAAAACGAACCCCAGTTTCTTCCTGTGCCCCAGCAGAACTATCCCCACATTCGTTTCCACCCCGGGGGACTAAACCGCCACGGCCTATAACCAGCGGGCCCCAACTCACTCACACGTGCCCGGAGCTCTCCAGAAAGAACCGACCCACACTGGCGCCACAGGTGAAAGGGCAGCCGGAAGGAGAGGGGAGCCCCGCCCCGGGCCGGGCTGTGGGCGGGGCCCATGGGGGCGGGGCACGCGCGCCGCAGGGGAAGGGCGGGGTTTAAAGTGCAAGCGCGGTAAAGGGGTCTTTGAGACAGGGTCTCACTCACTGTACAGTTCAGGCTGGCCTTAAGCTCACTTTGTAGCTCAAGCTGGTCTTGAACTCACAACAATCCTCCTGCCTCAGCCTCCCAAGTGCTGAGATTACAGGCATGCACCACCACGCCCGGCACCATGAAGTGGAGAAGGCATGGCTGCACTGAAGATTCATGAAAAGGAAAGCTGAGGGTGCGTGCGTGCGTGCGTGCGTGCGTGCGTGTGTGTGTGTGTGTGTGTGTAAATGTGCGTGTGTGGCTTAGAGAATAAAATGGAAGTAATTGGATACAAGAAGATATAGAGCCTTTAAGGTGATTGGAAGCAATAACGTGGTGATAACTGGATCCACAGATTAGTCTACGTAGAAGGTAGAATTCCACTGAACATATTATTATTATTTTTTTTTTTTGGTGGAACTGGGGATTGAACTCAGGCCCTTGTGCTCGCCAGGGAAGTGCTTATTCCACTGAGCCATCTCCCTGGCTAAGGTAGGATTTATGTGTAAGGAAGACTAGTCATTTTTAATAAGACTGAGGTAAATCATGTTCTCATATTATACTGAAAATATGGTCTCCTATTTTATTTTTTTTATTTTATTTTATGTCAGAACCAGGGATTGAACTCAGGCCCTTGCGCTTGCTAGGGAAGCGCTTATTCCACTGAGCTATTCTCCCTAGCTCCTGGTCTCCTATTTTAAATAAAGGCCTTCTAGTACTTACCAAGGGAAACCTAGATTATGATTTCTTCTTTCCTAGTTAAAAGATCCTTTATAGTCAACATTTTTTACCTCTATTGT
>PVKA01017605.1:28807-45645 GCA_004027165.1 Ctenomys sociabilis
TTTTTTTTTTTTTTTTTTTTTTTTTTTTTTTTTTTTTTTTTTTTTTTTTTTTTTTTGTGTGTGGCTGGCTCAGCCTGCCCTGGGGGTGGGGCTGGTGTGACATGTGGTGCTGGGGATTGAACTGTGGTCTAAGCAGGAGCGTTAGACCACTGAACTATTTTGCTGGCCCCAACATTTTTTTCTAATACTTTTGTTTCCTGTGCCCTCAAAGACCAAATAGGTAGAAGTAACAATTTTTTTAAAAAGGCAGTTGGGCATGGTGGTGTATTCCTGTAATCCCAGCACTCAGGAGGCTGAAACAGGAGAATCACTGTAAGTTTGAGCCCAACTTGGGCTACATAGTGAGCTTAAGACCATCCTTGCCGGGCGTGGTGGCGCATGCCTGTAATCCCAGTACTTGGAGGCTGAGGCAGAAGGATTGTTGTGAATTCGAGACCAGCCTGAGCTACAAAGTGAGCTTAAGGCCATCCTGAACTGCATAGTGAGACCCTGTCTCAAAAAAAAAAAAAAAAAAAAAAAAAAAAAAAAAAAAAAAAAAAAAAAAAAAAAAAAAAAAAAAGACCATCCTGAACTATGTAGTGAGACTTTGTTTTAAAACTCCAATAAATAAATAAAATGAAAAAGGGATGGCATAAGAATCTGCCTGGCAAGTGCAAGGTCTTGAGTTTGATTCTCAATACCATTTTTAAAAAAAAATTTAATAAAAGGGAAACATCTAGAAAAACAAATGATGAACACATATCTATTTGTTCTGAATTTGACCTAAATCTGGCCCTAATGAGACCAATTTCACAACCTGCCATCCTGCCTTGCCCTTTCTCTTCTACCTAGGCTTTTCTTCTTGCTTCTTTCTGATACCTATGAAGTTGGTTTTTCTCTCCTTCCTGAACAGGAACTACCATTAGAGAAATATGTAGCAATTTGTTCAGTCAATTGGTCCATATTTTACGGAGCATCTAACATGAGCCATAACTTGTTCAGTTGCCACTGATAAGCCTCTACAATAGAGATTTTTGCTTGCTAGTGCTTACGTAGGGGGAAGAATGCTAAATACTAGACATTTCTGGGCAAGGTCAGCCTGGGATATATAGTTAGTTCAAGACCACTTTCACTACATGATGAGATCCTGGCTCAAAAGCAAGCAAACAAATAAACATAAGCTAAATGTCCATTACTGATGAATAGATCAATAAAATGTAGCATGTCCATACAATTGAATTTATTTAGCCATTAAAAAATAATGAAGTATTGATTCATACTACAATATGAATGAATCTTGAAAACATTATATTAATGAGCTGGGCATGGTGGTGCAGGCCTGTAATCCTAGCACCTGGGAGGCTGAGGCAGGAGGATTGTTGTAAATTCGACACCAGCCTGAGCTGCAAAGTGAGTTTAAGGCCATCCTGAACTGCATAGTGAGACCCTGTCTCAAAAAGACAAAAAACAAACAAACAAAACAAAACATTATATTAAAGAAGCCAGTCAAACATCAAGTATTATTTGATTCCATTTATATTTGTCATGATTTGACTGTTATTGACTCCTGCAGTAGGCAGCTTTAAGTGGCTGGGACAAAGTATTTAATACCTACAATTTAAAGGAGAAGGGGCTTTTTTTTTTTTTTTTTTTTTTTTTTGTCTTTTTGAGACAGGGTCTTGCTATGCAGTTCAGGCTGGCTTTAAGCTCACTTTGTAGCTCAGGCTGGTCTCGAACTCACCACAATCCTCCTGCCTCAGCCTCCCGAGTGCTGGGATTACAGGGGGCTTATTTTTGATTTACAATTTCAGTCCATGGTTGGCAGGCTCCAGTGCAGAAACATCATGGCAGAAGGGTATGGGAAAATAAATTTTCTCAACTCTTGGGGTCTGGGAAGCAGAGACTAGGGGAAGGGACTGAGAGGAAGGGGTCAGGAACCAGCTGTAGTATTAAGATCATGTACCTGGCCCCACTTCTGCCAACTAGGTTCTACCCTCTAATAATCCATTCAACTATGGATCATCAGTGGGGTAACCCATTCATTTCATAATTCACTCCACAAGCTTGTCTATAGTATCTTAATCCTGGCAAATTGACAAATAAGATTAACTAGCACATTTTCCAAAGATTTTTGTGCTAGAAACTTGGCCCACTGTGTGGCAGTATTGAGGTGTTTGAGTTTTTAGGAGACAAACCTAGAAGAAAGTGATTAGATTATTGAGGGTACCATGGAGATTAATATACTTTTCTAGGGACCCCATTAGTACCTGCAAGAATTTGTTTTGTTTTGTTGAGATAGAGTCTCACTTGATATTCTGAGCTGTCCTGGAACTCACTATAGAGCCCTAACTGGCCTCCAATTTGAGATGATCCTCCTGCCTCTACCTCCTGAGTGCTGGGATTATAGCTGTGCACCACTATGCCCAGCAAGAATGGGTTATGAAAAGAGCAAGCCTCACTGGAGCCTGGTGGCACAGGCCTGTTATCCCAGCACTTCGGAGGGTGAGGCAGGACAATTATCATGGGTTTGTCAGCCTGGGATAAATACTGAGTTCAACACCAGTCTATACTACATGGAGACCTTGTCTCAAAAAACAAACAAGCAAGATTTGTCCCCTGATCTCTGGCCTCATCATTTTTCTCTCACATAAAACATTTGTATCCTGATGTTATCTACTTTGTGACACAACCAAGGAGGCCATGTAAGCTGAATAGCACTATACTGTTTTTCTTGTGGTGCTATGAATTGAACCCTCAGGAATGCTCTACTACTGAGCTACATCCCTGTCTCCCTTTGAGAGAGAAACTTGTTAAATTTACTCAGGCTGGTCTCAAACTTTTGATCCTCTTAGCTCAGCCTCCTAAATATTTGGAATTACAGATGTGTATCAACATCACAGCTTTTTTTAATTTAATTATAAACTTTATTTCATCACTTTTTTTTTTTTTTTCAGTACTGGGGATTGGACTCAGGACTATGCAATTGCCTGGCTTGCTTCCTTTCTTCTTCTTCTTCTTCTTCTTCTTCTTCTTCTTCTTCTTCTTCTTCTTCTTCTTCTTCTTCTTCTTCTTCTTCCTCTTCCTCTTCCTCCTCCTTCTCCTTCTCCTTCTCTTCCTCCTTCTTCTCTTCTTCCTTCTCCTTCTCCTCCTCTTCCCTCTCCTCTTCCTACTCCTTCTTTTTTTTTTGAGACAGAGTCTTGCGATGTAGCCCAGGCTGGCCTCCAGCTGATGGTAATCTCCTGCTTCAGCCTCCTGAGTACTGGGATTATAGGTGTACACCACCATACCTGGCTAATGTCCTAGCTTTCAAAGTTTTTTTTCTCTGTTGTATTTATTTATTTATTTATTTATTTATTTATTTATTGTGGCCAGCTCAGCCCACCCTGGGGGCAGGGCTGGTGCTGTATGTAGTGCCAGGGATCGAACCTTGGTCCCTGTGCCCTTTGCCTAAGCTTGCCTAAGCAGGCACTTTAGACCACTGAGCTATCTTGCCGGCTCAATTTTATTTTATTTTTAAGGCAGGGTCTCACTATGTAGTTCAGGTTGGCCTTGAACTCACTATGTAGCTGTGGCTGGAACTCAAGGCGACACTCCTGCCTCATACTTTTGAGTCCTGAGACCTCATTTGTGCCTTGCTAAAACTTTCTTTTTGAGGCAATGAAAAATGTTCTGAAATTGACTGCAGTGGCCATGGATTGTAACTTCAAGCCCAAACTGGGCAATTTAGTGACTTAGACCTTGCTTCAAAGGGATGGGTGGGGCTTGGGAATGTGGCTCCTGGTGAAGGCCCTTGGTTCAATCCCCATATTCAGGAGGACTAGGATTTCAAGAAAGGAGTTTTTATTCTGAGTCTTACAGCATGTCAGAGCTCCTTCCTCAGTCTGTGGAAAAATTTAAGACACTTGGGCCAGCAGCACAAACAGATAGGAGGGGTACAGTGTACATTTTCATTGCTTTCCCTCCCTAACCCAAGTCCCTCATAAGGACTTGGTTCACCTACCACATAGGAAGCATGTGGACACTGAAAGAACCAAATTCTCTTATTCCCCCCAATGTTTAATACTAAATTATTGCACAGACCTTTAATTCCAGCTACTTGGGAGGTTGAAGCAGGAAGATCCCTTGTTTGAAGCCAGCCTGGGCAATTTGGAAACACCCCATCTTAAAGTGGTTTTAAAAACACTTAAGGGTATGGCTCAGTGGTAGACTGCTTGCCTAACACCTAGGTTCAGTCTTCAGTACTGTGTAGAACAAATTGATGCCCTCTCTATATACAAATATATCTCTTTGATAGCAACTTGGTACAAAGAATAGTTCCAAAGCCAGAGATTCTGGCTTCTTTTTTGTGTGTAGGGAAATATGGTGACATTTGCTGCAAGACCAATATCCAGTTCTTCTTAGAGTGGAACAAGTTCTAGGACTTGGCTTCCTCCTCACATGCCTCCAATCACCCCTTCATTTGGTTGCTAAACTCAATTTGTTAGTCTATTTTCATGCCCCTCATTTTCTCACCACCCCCACCCCTGCAATGTCCAAATTGGCCCTCCAATACTGGAACCATTTGCCGGAAATTCATTAAACTGAACACATGGGAAATTACAGAGGAGATTTCACTTGTCACTTAGGCTCAAATATAGAAAGTAATTTTGAAGGACAGTGGCAAGAGACTATTTTTATCTTGCTTGTTTTTGCTGAGTTTTCTTATCTTACTGTCTCTCATTCCCTTCCTGGCTACCTCTCTTCTTCCTTGCTTCTTCATTAAGCTAAACATTGGCCTTTTTAAATCTTTGTCCCATGTTCTCTTATCTTGCTTTTTAGAACCTATTTTTAGCTTTGTAAAAAGGTAAACAACATGTATTGAATATCTTGCATGTAGCAGGCCCTGTGCTGGGCACTAGGAAGGATACAACAGAAACAAGATAGACATAGTCCTTACCATCCCTGAGATTACAGTTTGATGGGACAGAGTAAATTCAAGTTTGGTCATAGGAATGGGGAAAGGTGGTTACTTTCACCTTTCTGATACTGTTTACTATCCTGTAAAGCAAATGTGAAAATAGACAAAATGCGAGTATGTTTATCTGGAAATAAACTCAGTCTCAAGGTATGTAAGGAATCCAAAGGCCTAGATTTTTATGTGATTAATCCCCGGAGTAGAGAACTTGGATTTGGTGGTTAGATGTAGATCTGATTCTGACCATATCACCTACATATAATCTGTTTGGCTTTTAAGTAAGTATAATTTCCTTATCTATAAAACAGGAATACTAGCCAGATCCAGTAGCATGTGCCTGTAGTCTCTGCTACTCAGGAAGCTGAGGCAGGAGGATCCTTTGATTCCCAGGAATTTGGGCCAGAATAGGCAGCATAGCACGATTCCAACTTCAAAAACATTTTAAAATGCAGGCCAGGTATAGTAGTATATACCTATAGTCATAATACTCAGTGGGCTGAGGCAGGAGGATTACCATGATTGCAGGCCAGCCTGGGCCACATAAAGAGTTCAAGGTTAGCCTGAACTACATAGTGAGATCCTATCACTGGAGAAACAAAGAAAAGAAATTAACATAAAAAAGAATAAGACCCATAGTATAGTGTTGATGTTAAGGTTAAAAGTGATATTACATATAATGAACCAGATATATGCCCAATGAATGTCACTTCTTTCCCTTCACTTCACTATTCTACCCTTGAAGCCCATAATTAAAAACAAATAAATAGCTGGGGGTGTAGTTCAGTGGCAAAGAATTTATTTAGATGAGGAAGGCCCTGGGTTGGATTCCCAGCACCACAAAAATAAGTAAATAAATAGGCCCACTGCTAAATTAGGTTGACTTTAGTTTTTATTTATTTATTTGTTTGTTTGTTTGTTTATTTTATTTTTTTTAGGAACTGGGGATTGAACTTAGGCCCTTGTGCTTGCCAGTCAAGCACTTATTCTACTGAGCTATCTTCCTAGCCCTTAGGTTGACGTTAGAATTTTTTTTGTGTGTGTAGTATCTCATTATGCAGCTTGAACTCATAGTGATCCTCTTGTTTTCAGCCTCCCCAGTGCTGAGATTATAGATGTGTGCCACACCACACCCAGACTCGGTTGCCCACTCACTGCGCCTGGCAGGGCAGTGGGGCCAGCACAGCATGTGGTGCTAGGGATGGAACCCTGACCCTTGCTCTTGCCTAAGCAGGCGCTTAGTCTGCTGAGCTATGTCACTGGCTCTTGTTTTGTTTTTTGAAGCAGGTTCTTTTCAGTCCAGACTAGTCTAGCCTGGTCTTGAACTTACTATAGAACCCTGGCTGGTGAAGCTGAAGCAGGAAGATTGCCAGGAGTTTAAGGCTAATCTGGATTGCAGGCCACCCTGGACTACAAAGCAAGATCCGGTTGCAAAAACAACAAACAACAAAAAAGCCTATTCTCCCAATGGGTGGTGAGTTTTCACAAATGATGTTTGAGCTAGGGTGTAGCTCAGTGTGAGGCTAGTGTAGTGGATTTGATTCCTAGCACTAGGGAAAATAAATCAAAGTGTTGTTTACTAATCATATGCCTGAGCCAGGTGTGATGGTGCATGCCTCTAATCCTAGCACTCAGGAGGCTGAGGCAGGAGGATCCTATGAGTTGGAGGCCAACCTGGCTACCAAGTGAGTTCAAGGCCAGCCTGAACTGAAAAGTGAGACCTTGTCTCACCCCTCCAAAGAAAAACAAATAAAAACTAATCATGTGCCCAGAGAGATGGGTTGCTATATGAATGCTATGAATACAGCTTATGACAGATCATTCCATTCTGGTGGGGAAATAGGTGGTTGAAAATTATAGAGAAAATACTAAGACGAGAGTACTAAGAGACCTTCTCACTTTGGAAGCTAGAATGTGAATGGACAGCTGAGAGATTGGCAGCATCTATTTTACTGGGAGCATCTACCAGAATGTTGAAGGACCTTGGGGCTCCTCTTCCTTTTCTAAGTCAGGACCCTCTGGGGAGTGGAATGCTGCCACATGGCATATTGCTCACAGTGAAGGGACAAATGGCAGCTGCCATTGCAGACACTTAATACATACACTACATTAAGAAGTGGCTGATTTGGTGTACCTGAGTCCTCCTCTTTATACAGAAGAAATCTTTTCAATCAGCAGCTCCTTGAAACAGAAAAAGAAACCTAAGTTTCAAACTGCGGAAATTGATAGAAGCAACGTTTAAAGGAAAAAGCAGAGCTCAACCAACCGGGAGAACTAAGATTCCAGAATGCTTTCTCCTACAGCAGCCTCATCCATAGGAAATTGCTTTTGTCTAAGTTATCTGACAAAGAGATTAGTTTAGTTGTCCTCTCCCCTTGCCACCATTTTTCTTTCTCATTCCAGTCTTTTTCTCCTCCTTTTTGTTTCCTTTCTTGTGCCTCTTTCTCTTATGTTTTCTCTTTCCCCTCTTCCCTCCTCTTAATTTCCATTTCAGCTGTTGGAGTTCATCACTGGCTCCAGCCTACTGACTCCAGCAGGATTTTCATTTCACAGCATTCCTTTTTGATCTAAAGTGACAACACTATTCAGATCACAAAGGCAATGCTTTGTATTTGTAAACAGCAAGGTTTTCTAAGGTAAAACCAGGTGCTTGGGGAAGACCTTTAAGTGTAGGATGTTCGGAGCCTTTCATGTGCTAAGATGGATTGTGGATGGCCACAAGTTAGAATGTTGGAATATTTTCTCAGATTTCTTTGTTTTTTTTCCCCTCTTTATATACTTTAGCTTGGTACCAGTGGTCTTTAGAACACATTTCAAAAACTCATCATGTATTAGAAATTTCTCAAATACCGTAACCTTCATTATCTCACTTGATCCCTATGACTGCCGTATGACAGGATTGGAAGGCTGTGTAAGTCCTGCTTTACAGATGAGTGAACTGTAGCTTAGAGAGCTCGTGTGTCAGGTTCATAGTCAGGTAGCTAGCCAGCAAGCAACAAAGCTAGGTCTTCTTGATTATAGCCCTAGCCTGCCTGCACTGCCTTAAACTATAGTTAAATGTAACATATATATGATATATGATATGGCAACTAGAGGACATATAACTGGAAGATATTAGTGGATTATTGAGGTATGAGGTTAGGGCTGAGGCAAACCAGTCAAACAACTAGATGAAATGAATCAAAGGCCATAAATATTTAGAAGACATGTGTAGAACCCAGGGAGCCAAAATAACCCCACCACTACTGAGTACTATATATGGAACCTATCAGAAAGCAATATTTTTACTCTTTTGAATCTGGCACTATTTGAGGGATGATCAGAAAAGTGCTATTTTCATTTGTTTACATCCAAAAGTCAAGCAAATGTTTCAATAGGGTATTTTAAATCTGATGCTAGGCCAACTGAGTTTTTGATAGGATAAGTGTCCCAGTGCCTTTTTTGGATGATGGAAAAGCTAGTCCAGGAATTTCAGATATAAAAGATCCCTTTCCCTTATTCTGTTCACTAGCCCATTCTCACTTTGTAGTTTTTTCATTTTATTTTTTCCAGTACTGGGGGTTGAACTCAGGACTTTGTGATTGCCAGGCAGGTGCTTATTCTACTGAGCCATCTCCTCAGCCCTCCCACTTTGTAGTGTGTGCTTCTTTTCTACCTTTGATAAAGGCACATATCTTGCTACCTTTTCTCTGTGTCTTGTCCAATTCTTTGTGCAGGACACCAAAAACTTGGATAGAATTTCCAGGGGACCCTCCATCAGGTAACATTATGACATTTATTTGCTTTTTTCATTTAAGAATGTATACATGTACACTTTGTATACTTGTCATGATTCTAGAAGCTGGAGATAGCTGGAGCTTACATTTTAGTGGAGAGGATAGAAATCACAAAATACATGCATAAATTAGATTTTTTATATATCACATAATTATAAAGCTAAAACTAAAAATAAGGTGGGGGAAAAGATAGAAAGACGGCGGGAGTTGCAGTTTAAGAAGTGTCAAGGAAAGCTACACTGAGAGATTTTGGCAATAGGTGTCTGGATGGGGGGGTTTATAGAGAGTAAAGCAAATTTAAAGGGTCTGAGGAAGGCCAGGGAGATAGCTTAGTGGCATAAGCCCCTGCCTGGCATGTATAAGGTCCTGGATTTAATCCCCTGTACCAGAAAAAGTCACTTCCTCAAGGGCCCAAGGAGGGACTCAGCCAAGGATAAAACAGCTGAGGAGAAGGTAAGGTAATAAAAGATGAAGATAGAGAGGTTGAGGGAGACAGTCCAAATGCCAGATTTATAAGGAAATGAGGTGATATAATGCAGATGATACACCATGATATAATAATAAAACATATGGCAGATCTATTATGTTGCTACAAAACAAATTGTCCCCAAATTTAAGAGCTTCAAACAGCAGACATTTATCTCGTAGTTTCTGAGGAGCAGAAGCTCAGCTGAGCTGGCTCAGCATCACTCACTAGGTTGCAGGCAAGCTGTCCACAAGGGCTGCAGTCAGCCATCTGAAACCATGACCCAGGCCAGAGGATTAGCTTCCCAGATCCACAATGTGGCTGCTGATGGGAGCTCCTCCATGGGGCTGATCACAACATGGCAACAGCCCTGCCCTAGAGCAAATGATCACAGAAACAGAGAGAAAGTGACCAAGAAGGAAGCCAGCATGACTTTTTTTTTTTTTTTTTTTTTTTTTTTTTTTTTCCGAAACCAGGGATTGAACTCGGCCCTGGCAAGCACTTATTCCACTGAGCCGTCTCCCCAGCCCAGCATGACTTTTATAACCACATATTGACAGTTATAATTACTTCTGCCATATTCTATTGGCTACCCAGACAAGCCCTGGTACCACATGGGAGAGGGCTACCAATGCATGAGGAAGATCATTGGGGATCATCTTGGAGATGGGTTTTCACAGAAAGTTTTCTCAGATTCATCATCTTTTCAGGAAATATATGGCCCTTAACATATCTGGGCAAATGCCTGAATGTAACAGAGAAAAGGAGCTTCACAAAGCAGCTGAGTTTGTGGGTCTTTATGTCACTTTCGAATGAGCATGCTCGTTTTGTTAAAGCCCTGCTTCCTCTAGGCCTGGCCTCATTATTTCACTCATCCACTTAACTCAACTCAGAATAACCTTAGTTAAACCTGCAAGGAAAAGAAAAGTTACTTTGAAGAAAACTATAGAGATTTAAAGGCAGGTTGGTATTTGTCTGGAAAATTTAACCTTGAGATGACATTGGACTTTTGCAAAACACAGCAGACACATCCGTCCCTCCAGATTTCCTACGTTCCTTCTTGTGCAGGAGGGAGATGCTTCCTAGTCAAGAAGGATGATGGTGGAAAGGTGAGAGGTATCAGAGCATTTGTTTCAACCCTCAGGGGCAGTATTGATTTGTTTAGAACAAAGACTTGATGCTCCTGAGGCACAGATGGCCTTCTGCCCAAACTTCAGCAGGGCTGGGCCTCTTCCTGCAGCCAGAGCAAGGCCGATTTCCTTAGCTGGGCAGCAGATGGCATCCCAACCTCAGAAGCTAGCAGCTGAAGCTGCTGGCGAGGAGCAGCAGCACTGTGAGGAATTCAGGCTGCTGGCTTGGCATCTGGGGGTGCCTGGGGCGGTGCCCACGTTTCCCCAGCTCTCAGCTCGAGGAAGTTTCTGCTCTGTGCCTGCAAATTAAGAGAGTGTCAGGCGAGTGTCTCAGAGAGCAAAGACCCTTGTGGGGAAACATGGTGAACAGAAGGTCTTTTCTGAGAATGATGAGATCCAAAGGCTGCTGTTCCCAGTGAGATTGTTTATCCTTCATTGGCTAGAAGGAGTCTGTGTGGAGTGTATCCTACTGTAGGGGCCAGCAAGTTCCTGGCAAAAGCCTCCTGGGAAGGCTAGATGGGGCCAGTGAGGACACGAGGGATCACTGAACCCTGGAAAGCATCTAGGGAATACCTAGGGTTCAGGCCATACCCCAGAGCCACTCGGCTGTGACACAGACAGGACTCAGCTGGCAGGGCAGGTCCTAGCTTAGGTCTATACCTCATCTCCTCCCATTTCCTAGGTTTCAGACTCTTCCCTCCCGCCTTTCCTCTTCTAGTTCATCTCATTTTTCTCTCCTTTACTCTTCCCCTGTCATTGCTATCCTTTGTAGGTGCATTTCTTTCCTCTGGTCCAGTGCAAAGAAGGCTGTTTACCAGACAGCCTCAGTGAAGTGGTTGTGAGTACTGAGCTGCACCACCGTTGTTGCTCTCTGGAGACTCGGACCCTTTCTATTCAACTCTCCCTTCCTCATTCCTCCCTCCTTGCTGCTGCCTCAAGGCCAGTCCCAGGGGGGTTTGGAGCAAAGGGTGGTACAGAGTTCACCAGAACAATCTGTTTTCCTCTTCAAGGGCCTATGGTCCTTGCTTTTTTAGCTCTGGGTAGGAAAAACTCCTTTGTAGTCTTACCCCAGTAGGACTGAGATACAGTGAACTTTCTGTTTTCTGAGCACCTATTACGTCAAAGAAATGTGAATTCAAGGCCAGGTTTTGTATCTTGTTCACTGTTGCATCTGCAGGATCTAATATTTAGCAGACATTCAGTTAATTATTATTAACAGTGAGTAGGTGGAAGAATGAATTCTGAGCTCGGTATTAGGCACTAGAGGCACAAATTTTCTTTTCTTTCTTTTTTTGACAAGGTCTCATTATGTGAAGGCTACCCTTAAACTCACTATCTAGTCCAGGGGGTCCTTGAACTCACAAGTGTGTACCACCGCACCAGCACAGATACACACTTAACTATTGCAATCCCAGTCCTTAGAGAGAACTATAATGTAGAGTGGGAACGAGCTTGGTGGTGACAGAAGCTGTAGTGGTACCTGAGCATGCATTCATCCACCAATTAACAGTTATTGATGGCTGCCTACTGGCTCTGAACTAGAGCAGGGAATAAAGCAAGATCCTGCCTTCAAGGAGCTCCTGGGTGTAGAATACATGTAAGTAAACAATCAGGCACAATATAACAGGATTGGTGCTGTACTAGGGTAAATACTGGAAAATGCAAATAAAAAACAGGGGCAGCTTGCTTACGTTAGGGATGTAGAATGTTCTTTTTTTTTTTTTTGTGGAACCAGGGATTGAACTCAGGTCCTTGCACTTGCCAGGGAAGCACTTATTCCACTGAGCCACATCCCTGGCTCCTAGAATGTTCTTTAGTGAAGGGTGTTGAGGTTAATACCAGCCTAAATGGTCAGTAGAAGTTAGGGAGAGAAGAGGGAGAGTTTCAGATGGAGGAGAATCAGGTAGGCAAGCTTCAAGGATCTGAACAAATGTGTTAGGAATTGTGTCTGGAGTAGTTGTAGTGTAGTGGGTGGATCTAGAAGGCAAGAAATGAGAAGTGAGAAGGAGTGGGGTGGAGGAGCCCAAAATTGAGTGAAGGAGTGATGATTTTAGCTTTAAGGCACAGGAAGCTACTTAACAGTTTTAAGAAGGGAGGAGTGATGTGTTCAAGCATTTTATTAATTTATTTTTATTTTTTGCAAGTTTGCATTTTAAAAAGATTACTGTGGATGCTTTATGGAAAATGGAAGGGGTGGGTTTATTGTAGCATCCTGGAGGCCAGTTAGGGAGCAGTGAGGCAAGACATGATGGTCTGTGTGACAAAGGTGGCAGTGGAAAGTAGAGGTTATGTTGGTGAGACTGAGGATAATTATGAATTTTATTAGTCCAAGAAGATGTGGAGTAATGTGACAGTGGCCTTTCAGAGAGAGAGAATGTACATAGAAAGGCTTCAAGAGCTTGGCATGTTCTGGGAAATACATTTGGTTATGTATTTTTAGCCTGTGGAAAAGCCCAAGTGTAGGAGACAAGGTAGGGAGAAGCTAATCTTTGCTGATGGGCTTTGGGAGCTCAGTGTGGGGCCAGACTCACTTTGCTTTTGTTGGGTTAGTTTTAGTTTTTTTGAGACAGGGTCTTGCTGTGTAGTTCAGGCTGGCCTTGAGCTCCCACTGATCCTCCTGCCTCAGCCTCCTGAGATTACAGGTATGCATCACCACACTCAGCTAAACTCCTTTTGTTGGAGATGTGGAAAGAAGAGGGAATGTGTGGTCATCTGCTGCAGTTGGCCTAGATTATCTAGAGGGACCAGAGGAATTTTAGGGCAAATACATTATTCAAAGTCAAGAACTCAAGGGTAAGTAGTGTTCAAGGAAGTGAAGGAAGTCACAGGAATCAGAGTAAGCGGAACTAAAGGAGGTGTACCCAGAGAACGGCTGCTAAGCACAGCAAGGTGAGCAGGACTGGATGACGCAGGGCCGAGCAGAGCTGGAAAGCCCCTATGCTAGAAATGCTCAGCCTCAGACTCATTTTCCTGTCTGCTTCCAGGCCTCCAATGTATCGTTATACCAACATCTCTAGATTTTTCCCCAAAGAAAAGATTATAGAGAGGCTAGACATGACAATGAACGTGTATAATTTCTGTTATTTAGGAAGCTGAGGCAGCAAGATCATAAATTTGGGGCCTTAGTGATACCCTGTCTCAAAATAAAAATAAAATACCTAGGGATGTAACTCCAGGTCTCTGAAGGCTTCTAACCCCAGTAGAGTATCCCTGGGTTTAATTCCAGTACCATGCATGGTCAATGAATACAAGTTGAGCATAGTTAAAAAACTGGGCTCTTTGCCAGTTTTACAGGTGTGGCATGGTGGCTCATATCTGTAATTCTAGCACTCAGAAAGCTGAGGCAGGAGGATCACATAGGGAGTTCAAGATCTGCCTGGGCTACAAAGCGATTTCATGGCCAACCTGAACTGCCTAGTGAGACCTTGTCTCAAAAGGACAAAGAAAGAAAGGAAGAAAGAAAGAAAGAAAAAAAGCAAGCAAGCAAGCAAGCAACTTGGGCTCTGATTCTTTCTGATTTTTTTTTTTGTAGATACTGGAATTCAAACTCAGGACCTCACCCTTTCCAGGCAAGTTGTGCACCCCTAAGCTATATCCCTTATATTGGCCTCTTCTTTCTGAATTACTACTCAGAGTAAGGTAGCTAACTTAAAGGAACCATTTTTCTCACCTGTTGGCACCGAAATCTTGAAATAAGATAATGTGAGTAGAAAACTTACTTACTGACGGTTCTAAATAAATCTTTGGTGTTTTTAGGATTTTGGTGAACTAAAGGGTTAGGAGGTATAGGGCATAAAGAAATGGGAAGAAAAGAGGACTGAAGGGAAAGGGAGTTGCAAAGTGTTTGGAATTCTTCAGTGACTTCCATAAGTTACAAAAAAAAAAAAGATTAAGGCTGGGTATGGTGGCCCAAGCCTGTTATCACAGCACTTGGGAGACCGAAGCAGGAGGACTACTATGAGTTCAAGGCCATCTTGTGCTAATAATGAGTTCAGGGTGACCCTGAACTACATAGTAAAACTTTGTCTCCAACAACGACAACAACAACAAAACCCAAATCAGAATTTTGTGAAGCAAATCTTTGTTCTTTATAAATTACCCATCTCAAGTAACACCAAAGAAGACAACCATGCCTGGTTCTAGCTGGTTGTACTGTCTCATCTCTCACTGCTCCCAACCTCACTCTACAGACTAAACACAACACTACCACTTGTGATTCCCAGAACACTTCATGTTCTTTAACCTTTGGCACAAGCTGTTCTTTTGGAGAAAAAGTGACCTCTCAAACCAGTCTGTATACCAAATATCAGGAAGCCTGTGAGACCTGGAGCAGGTGTTGGGAAAAGACTCCCAGTGTATGTACTGCAAAAGGAGCATGATGTACTGAGGAGAAAGAAGAGCAGAAGAAAATTAATATGTTTCAAATCAATGGTATTTGGCACAGTACTTAGATGAGACAGAGGGACAGGCACACTGATGGGAGTGCTTCTATTGGTAGAAAGGCTAGAATTGAAGAAGAAAAGGGGATGGTTTTAATGGACCCTCAGCATAGCTCTGAAGCTCCACCCCTTTCCTTGTTTTTGTTCCTTCCTGTTTTGTGCCATTAGGACCTAAGGTCTGGGGGAGAAGTTGTGAGCCTAGAAGTGTTGCCCAGGGACTCACTTGTTACACTTAAGACCCAATCACGTGGAAGGTGTCTTAGAATAACATGTGCAAAGGACTATGGGAGCCTGGAGTAGGGTAGAGCTAACCTAGGCCAGGGGAGCCTGAGAAGGCTTCTTAGAAGCAGGGAGTTGGGCCTTGGCAAAGGAATAGATTACCAGACAGGACAGGGGTTCCAGGACAGGGGTCTCCATAGTGAGTGGGCACAGGAACGGGGGGGTCCCTGTGAAGACAGAGTATGTTCTGTACTCCTTTTCTTTTCCAATCTCCCAAACTGAGCTCTCCTTACTTCTCCCAGCCTTAATGATTCCTTAGAATCATTGACTATTAGAGCTGAAAAAAAAATCTGAACACTCTCACAGGTTATCTCAGTCTTTAAATCTAATGTCAGAGACACAGGCCCAAAGAGAAGAAGAGCTTTGTCTCAGGTCTTCCAGATGGGATCAGGTGCGTTCTGGGTGGTATAGCTGTAGACTGTCTCAGGTCTTTCAGTGGGTGAGGAACTTAGGCCCAGGACTCAGGGTTTCAAACCCATCTCTGCTCCCATTTCCCAGAGCCACACTGCCTCATCCACATTGGCCCTATTCTCCATTACCTTCCCTGGAGAGTGAGTTCTTCCTGCCCAAGGTGAGGACAGGGAGGAGCTTTTAAAAACTACAACTGTCCTTTGTTTTGTTTACTGTATATCAGGCACACTTCTAAGTACTGGGGACACAAATAGTCTCCATTCTCCTGTAGCTCACATTCCAGTGGGGAGACAGAAGTAAAACAGATTAGAATATGTCATGCAGTAAGTACAATGAGGAAATTTAGCTTCAGAAGGGAGAATTGGGGGCCAGGGAGATGGCTCAGTGGAATAAGTGCTTCCCTGGCAAGTGCAAGGGCCTGAGTTCAATCCCTGGTTCCGCCAAAAAAAAAAAAAAAAAAAAAAAAAAAGAAGGGAGAATTGGGGCTGGGTGTGGCAGTACATACCTATAATCCCAGCACTCAGGAGGCTGAGGCAGGAGGATTGCAAGCCCACCTGGACTACACAGTGAGACCTTTGTCAGGTTAAAGAAAGAAAAAAAAAGAAAAGAAAAAGAAACAAAGAAATGAAAATTGGGCTGGAGGTGTAGCTCAGTGGTAGAGCGCTTGCCTTGCCTAATACATGCAAAGCACTGGGTTCAATCTCTAATAAGACATACACACATACACACACACTTTACACACATACATACACATTGTACATACACATACACATAGAAAGAGAAATTGGGTGTTGCTATCAAGGAGGCTATTTTATTTTTTATTTATTTATTTTAAAAATTTATTTATTTGGTACAGGGTCTTGCTATAAAGGTCAGACTCATAGTGACCCTCCTGTCTCAGCCTCGCCAGCACTGGGATTACAGGTATACACCACTATGTCCCATTTCAGTGGCAAGCATGGCATGCCTGGAGGTTCTAGGGCTGGCATGGCATGCAACACCAGGGATTGAACCCAGGTCCTTACACTTGCTAGGCAGGTACTTAGATCACTGAGTTATCTCCCCAGCCTCAGAAAGGTATTTCAGTTAGGGGGAATCTATCAGTGTGAGTGAGACAAATCACTAAAATGTAAAGGTTTAAAACAACAGGAAGTATTTATCATCTCATGATTTCTGTGGGTCAGGAATTCACGAGTGGCTCCGCTAGATGATTCTGACTCAAGGTGCCTCTTGATATTATAATCATGATGTAAGCCAGAGAGAGGTTAAAGCAGGAGGATCACTGAGAGTTCTAGGCCAGATTGGCTACATAGTGAGTT
Source organism: Ctenomys sociabilis (assembly GCA_004027165.1). NCBI lineage: Eukaryota > Metazoa > Chordata > Mammalia > Rodentia > Ctenomyidae > Ctenomys > Ctenomys sociabilis. The sequence goes on from PVKA01017605.1 coordinate 45,558, forward strand.
CATGGACAGCCTGAACTAAGTAGTGAGATCCTATTTGAAAAAAAGTGGGCCAGGGACTCAGTGGAATAAGTGCTTCCCTGGTAAGCGC
>PVKA01017606.1:9470-45549 GCA_004027165.1 Ctenomys sociabilis
CCATGTTGATTTTATCACAGTGGCTTTGTAGTATAATTTCAAATCAGGAATTGTGATGCCTCCTGCCTTGTCTTTATTGGCCAAGATTGCCTTTGCTATTCTAGGTCATTTGTGGTTCCAAATAAATTTTAGGATTGATTTCTCTATATCTGGGAGGTATGTTGGTGGCAGTTTGATAGGGATTGCATTAAATCTGTACCCCAATTTTGGGAGTATGGCCATTTTCACGATGTTGGTTCTTCCTATCCAGGAGCATGGAATATCTTTCCATTTTCTGAAATCCTCTGTAATCTCTTTTCTTAGGGTGTTGAAAACATCTTTGACTTCCTTGGTTAAGTGAATTCCAAGGTATTTCATTTTCCTTGGTGCTATTGTAAAAGGTATTGCTTCTATTGTTTCCCTTTCAGTGTGCTTGTTATCTGTGTAGCGGAATGCTATTGACTTTTTGAGTACTGACTTTGTATCCTGCTATACTACTGAATTTCTGTATCAGTCTTAGTAGTTTCTCGGTCTAATTTTTTGGGTTTTCCAAGTAAAGTATCATGTCATCTGCAAATACTGATAATTTAACTTGTTCTTTACCTATTCTTATTCCTTTATTTCTCCCTCTTTTCTAATGGCTGTTGTTAATGATTCCAAAACTATACTGAATAGGAGGGGTGATAGAAGACATCCTTGTCTTGTACCTTATGTAAGAGTAAAAGATTTCAGTTTTTTCCCATTTAGGATTATATGAGCTTTAGGGTTGTCATAGATGGCTTTTATCAAATTAAGTTAGAGTCTATCTATTCCAATTTTCTGTAGGACCTTGAACAGGAATGACTGTTGGACTTTGTCAGAGCATTTCTCTGCATCAATTGAGTTGATCATGTGGTTTTCAGATTTCACTCTATTAATGTAGTGTATTACATTCATAGATTTTTGAATATTGAACCATCCTTGCATCCTTGGGATGAATCCTACCTGTTAATGGTGTATGATCTTCTTGATGATTTGCTATCTTCTATTTGCTAGGATTTTATTGAGTATTTTTGCATCTATGTTCCTGAGGGAGATTGGCCTGTAGTTCTCCTTTTCAATTGTGTCTTTTCCCCGGTTTTGCAATTAGTATAATACTTGTCTGTAGAAATGACTTAAGGAGGACTGCTGCCTTTTCAATTTCACTGAAGAGTTTGAGGAGTGGAGGGATTCTATCTTCTATAAATTTCTTGTAGAATTCAGCTGTGAATCCATTAAGACCTGGACTTTTCTTTGTCAGTAGGCTTTTTATTACATTTCATATTTCACTGGTTTTTATTGGCTTATTGAGAGTTATTGTATCTTCTTGGTTCAGTTTTGGTAATTTGTACCTTTCTAGGAATCTGTCCCTTTCATCTGTGTCTTTTATTCTGTGAGCATAAAGTTTGTCAAAGTAGCTATTGACAATTTCTGAATTTCCACTGGGTCTGTGGTGATTTCACCCTTTTCATTCCTTATTGTATGTACTTGGATCTTTTCTTGCCTCTTTTTGATGAGGTTGGCTAGGGACTTATCAACTTTATTTAGTCTTTCAAAGAACCAACTTTTTGATTTGTGAATTTCCTGAACTGTTTTCTTCTTCTCATTTAAATTAATTTTTGCTCTGACCTTTATGATTTCTTCCCATCTTTGCGCTCTGGGTTTTGTTTGCTCCTGTTTTACCAGATGTCAGAGGTGCAACATTAGGGTGTTTATTTGTTCCCGTTCTTTTTTCCTAATGTGTGATGTCATAACTATGATTTTCTCTCTCAGAACTGCTTTATCGCATCCTATAAATTCCAATAAGTTGTGACTGAATTTTCTTGTCTGAGTTCCTCTATACCTTCCTGCTGTTGTTCTTTTCCTTCTGTCTCTGTTAATTCATTCATTTCAGCTGAGCTTTTGTCCTCTGAACTTCTTGGTGGACTCGTGACCTGAGAGTGCATTTTTCTCCTTGTCTTTGTCATTTCATACAGTAGTCACCTCTGACCTTTGGTGTAGAGCTTTGGTGCAGCTATAGCTTTAGTGCATAATGAGATTTGGGTGCCAATCTATTAACTTTGAGATTATCCAGTTATTCCTGGCCTAGATCTAGCTGTTGTGTTCAGTTCCTTTTTGCTGCAGCTCCTGTGGCTCCCCTTTATTGGGTCTCTGGTTAGGGGTGCACTGGGTGGCTCAGAAACTCTTCCTCACACTCACCAGGCCAGGAGGGGGTGGACCAAGTGCCAGGAAATTCACCAAAAGTTCTCACTCCTGTGGCTGGCTTGGGGGAAGTTGCTCGAGGGAGTTGCCAGGCAGGTCTGTCTGGGGTGTCTCAGGCAGTTCTCTGGCTATGATGTCTTGGGTTCTGAGGCTCTGGATGGTGCAGAGCACACAGGGAGAAGCCAAAGTTTCCCCCTCAGACTCACCACACACTCGCGAAACTTTGATGCCCAGGGAGTCAGGGAAATTCCCACTCACTCATCAGGCTTTGGGGTAGGGGATCCAGGGAATTTCTGGAAAGTGGGCCTTGAGGTCTCAGGACATTACCTGGCTTGAAGAGCATGGGGGTGGGGATACAGGTAGTACGGCACCGGTGGTAAGAAGCCAAAGGCTCTCCCTCACACTTACCACATACTCACTGATCTGGGAAGTCAGACGAGTCGTGCAAATTCCCCCTCACTTGGAAGGCTTGGGGGCAGGATTTAGAAGGCTGCCAGAGTTGGCCCAGCTGTCTCAGGCCGGTCGCTCCAGATAGGCAGGCATGGGGCGGGCTTAAAATTTATATAATTTTTTAAATTATAAAATGTTTTTAATTATAACATTAATTTATACTCTGATAAACTTTTTGATACTGGTTATGTTTTCAGAATTCACAAGCAGCTATATAACCTTTTAAGAGTAGAATAAAAATAAGATCTAAAATATCTTTCTACAGTAAGTATGATAAAATTCAAACTCATTTAGCTTAGAAAAAATCCTTCAGTGGCTGGCAACAAGACTTACCAGTTTAAAGCTCCTGCTTAGGCAAGCTTAAGCAATCTCAGGGACACCAATTCAGTACTGCCAGCCCCACCCACAGGGTGGGCTGATCCAGCCACAAAAAAAAAATCCTTCAAACTGAGCTAGAGAATAGAGTTTTGATCAACATAGAAACAATAATTTATTGCATTTTACTCAAAGACTTTAGTGTAATTTAGCTGGAAAATATTATGAGGAAAATGTAAAATAGTTTGATTATGTATGCATTTCTTAAAATATTCACAAATGTAGGCAACTCCTCACACACATAGACAATCATATTATTGACCTCGGTATATCATTAGTTTTTCTGTATTAAAACGATTATTCAACTTCTGCATGTGTGTGTGTTACTGGAAATTAAACTTAGGACATTTGCAGTCTTCTTCATTCCTACCTCTTTTTTATTCTTAATTTTGAGACAAGATTTTGTTACCTTTGCTACATTGCTCAGTGCTGGCCTCATATTTATAATCCTCCTGCATCACCCTCACAGATTGCTGGGAATATAGGTATAGGCTGTTGCACCTGGTGATCTTTAAAAACCAGTTTTGGATGAGAATATTCTAACCATAACGTATTATGAATAAATAGTATATTTTAGCAATTTTTAAAACAATGCTGAAAAATGATACTGACAAAATGAAGTAGAACATGTTGCACTTAATTGGATTTCAAAAGTATAATTTAAAATAAAATAGCAAAAGACTTCAAAATACAGAGTAAGGTAAGAGTAACTTTTTTTTAACCCTAAAGCTTTGCTAATATTCTTGAACTGGATTTATGTGTATTGAGGATAACAAATATATGCCAATCCTAGAAGCATCTAACAGAATAGATGTTAAAAATTCAAATGCAAACTATTGAAAACAACTAAGAAAAAGTGTAAAAATCATAGGTACCTTTCAATCAGTTTAAAAAACATTATAAAAACAAAGCAAAATCAAACCAGTTAAAAATATGTATGACAAGCAATCAATGAAAGGCAAACAAATAGTAAATTTATCTACCTCAGCTAAAGTCCTGAATATTACAGCTAGCTGCTTTTAACTTATGTGAAATAAAAAATCAGGATCATGTTTGAGAAGTATTCTAAAACCTGCAGAAGAGAAATAAATAAAGATCATCAGAAAAAACACAAAATGCAGAAGTCAGGTCTTATAATATCTTGCTTTAATTGTTAGAATATCAGAATTTTATGTGTTTTATTTTATTTATTTATTTATTATTTATATGTTTTAGGACACATTCTACAGCGTCTCACTGCATAGATAGGACTCGTAGTGATCCTCCTGTTTTCAACCTCCCAAGTTCTGGGATTACAAACCCAGGCCATCACACCCAGTCTCAATCTCTGCCTCAGCATGCCCCTGGGGTTGGGCCAGCACGCATGCCAGGGGTCGAACTTGCAACCCCTGTGTCTGCCTAAGCAGGCACTTTAATCCACTAGTTATTTAGCCAGCCCTAGAATATCAGGATTTTATTAAGCTATACTTTTTTTCTTCATATTTCTAGTATCAAAACCATGGGAATTCTACTATCTTTGGAACAGAAAACAAGACAAAATTTTCAATTAGTAAACATTTAGGTGTGTTTTGGTGTTATCCTTTATACAGAAAAAATTATAATAAAACTATTATAAAATTATCTAGCCTCTGATAAAAAGGAAAATGTAGAGCTGACCAAAGAACTCAGTGGATTAAAGAGACTGCAAGTAGGCAAAGGGGGCTGGGACTCGACCCCGGGTCTGCCCTGCAGGCCCCTCCCCCAGGGCATGCTGAGATGGCGATTGAGAGTGGGGATGGCGGTGCATGTCTGTAATCCCAGCACTTGGAAATCTGTAAACAGGCAAATCACTACGAGGCTGATTTAGTAGTGAGATCCTGAACACTCTGTAGACCCTTCGCTAAAATACAGAAAAAATAAAATATAAAATTTTAAAAAAGAATGGTTATTAAATAGGCAAAATCTAGATCAACACTTTCTTCAGACAAGTGTGAGCGAATAATCATTTACTTTTGCTTTGAGGAGTCATGGAATACCATTTAAGTTAACTGAGCTCTTCTTGCACAAAAACATTAGTCCAAAACAACACATAAGTACAAAAATGTGTTTTTATGAAACTTTATTAGTAGAAATGAACAGGAGCTATATTTAGCTTAAGTCTACATAATATATGGGTCTCTGATAAAGATTATTTGTGCTAAAAATATGCACTTAGCAAGTTTATGAATATTTATTGATTTATTGCAGTAATGATGTTTCTATCGAGTTTTTTAAAATAGTTTTATTACTACATATTGTTTAAAATGGGCACATGCAAGCATGTAGCATAATAGGTCTACAAAATACATGCATCTATGTCACTAAAAGAAGTGAATGAGTTAATATTTTTTCTTTACATTTCCAGAACTTTCAAAAATGCATGTAATGTTAAGAGTGTGGGGCACAGAATGCTTATGTTTGATACACAGTAAAATCTGAAGAATAAATATGCCTTGAAAGTGCTCCTGGGAAATTGCATAATATTTCCATTATCCAGTCCCTCAAGCATTATTTTAGACTTGAGGATATTCTATGGAGAATTAACAACAAATTGTCTTAGAGCTTGTATTATTAAAATTGTCCCAGTGACCTACGATGTACTTGGGTGAACTATTTCCTGGAAACCGGGAACTAAAATAAATTATTATCTAAGGTGTAAAATCTTTCAACTTTGCCTGCCAACCTTTCAAAGCTGCCATATATCTAAACCCACTCCAACTTCTCCTGTAAGAACAAAAACTTTATGTTTATTTCCTGTAATTATTTTTGCATAGCTTCTCAGAAACTTTACATTAACAAACATTTCATTTTGCTCCTGAATATTCAAGATCATTCTTTCAGTGAGATCTTGCCCAGCAGCTCTTAGTCATGATGAATTCTTCCTGAATTAACTAAAATATTTATATTGATACAAACAGTACATACCTGTATTTTATAGATGACCATTTATTTCTGGTTTTCACTAACCTTTATTTTTTCCTAGAGTTCTTTCAAATAGACATAACGCATTCAATCACTAATTCAGATGAAAAGGAGAGGCAAATCTTTATTTTTAGAACTGGCTTCTAATGTCTGACTCAGTTTTATGTCCATCTGATGATAGATCACCGCTTCCAGTCAAATTTAGTCCTATCTAGGCACTAATGAATCAAGTTGAGATATATAAATTAGTCACAGTCCAGTAAAAACTTTCCATTCTTACTGTTTACCACGGGTCCTAGGATTTATAAATGAGGGAAGTAAATGGAAAGGAGAAGTGCTGTACACACTGCTGTCAAGGAGCACAGGATCTGTGAAGGGTCTGGCTCGCATCATAAACTGTAGTGAAGAGCTACAGCTTCCTCTTTGAACAAGAAAAGCTCTCGAGCAGTGGGGATAGTGCCAAGTCCAAGAGCTCCGACTCATGCCACTAGCAACCCCAGCCAGGTCCCTGTAGCACATGATCTTCCGATGCCTGAGACCTCTTGAGACATAACGGTTTTAAGATGTTCTCAGTCGCTTTCCTGACACCTAGACTCCTCTGTCTATGGACTTCTTGATTTTCCCTATAGCTGTTGATGTGATAGTCACACAATGCTTGTCATTCGCTAACTACATCCTGAAAATCATGATTGAGGAAGAATTTATTTTACTTCAAGTCCAAAATGTTAACAGGTAAGTGCGTAAATGAAATGATCCCTTTGTTTCCCCTTTTCTAAGGTTGTATTCTGTTTTATTTAATAAGAAAACACAGAATTAGTAATGAAAATGAAATGCATACTTCTGGTTTATATAAGACATGAAAGAATTTTATAATTTTTATTCATTTTATTTTATTTTTAATTTTATTTTATTGAAGAACAAATAGCAATGAGACAGTTTCAAGTCAAATTAGTAGGACAGATTCAACAATTAATGCATTGCACATTGTTTTCATAGTGGCTTTTTGCTGTACAAGGTGCATACATGATACTCTATCTACAAACACTATTAGAGCAGATGCCTCTAATCAATGAATTAAGAGAATGTCTTTTTTAAAAGCTGAATTATAGTACAGTTTCAATAGTTAATACTTTTTCATTGACCTCATCAGATAATTTTTATTCATTTTAATGAGAAAAAAAGATAAAATAGTAATGCAACACTTTCAAAACAGGTTAGTAGGAAGTTTACTAGTATGCTAGAGTGGCCTGCCTGGAATAGCCAGTGGCACAAGTAACATTTACAGTAGCTAATGCATTGCATATGGTTGTCTTCATAGTAGTTACTCAGAGGACAAAATGCAGAAATGATACCTTGTCTAAACACTATTAGCAAAAATTTATTCTCAGTGAACCAAGAGAAAGTAGCTGTATATATATTCTAACACTGTTGTGCATCCGTATATATTTTCTTCTGCCCCCTTTTTCCCACAACACTGTTTTTTATTTATATTTTTGTGAAGTTAGTAACACATGACACTAGGATGCTTAGAAACTGATAAGCTCACCTTCATCAGACAGGACGCTCATCTCAGGAGTGAGGCAGCTTGCTTAGGGACTGGGCCAAGTCACACCTGCATGCATTTGATTAATTTCCTAGCCTTCTGGCTCTCAACATATCCCCCATTTTCATTTTGTTTTTTTCAGGCACGGGTGTTCCACTGCAGTTAGAGAAGCTGTATTTGAAGAAGTCTCAAAGGACCTTTTCATGTTTTAAATGAGTCTAAAGATTGTAGGTCCTTGAATTCAGCAAAATAACCCAATATCGTCCAATAGTTCATAAAACTAGGGAGTTATCAGTAGAATTGGCAATTGTCAAAAGTTGTTGACTTGAGCTTTTTACAGCTCAGCATATTAATATGGCATTAATTTTTTTGCCTTGTGGTTATACTCTTCTGCTGGATGGTTAAGACCAAGTTAAAGCAAGATCTATAAAACTCAGAATGAAATTTTTGCTTCTGCCAAGGTCAATCAAATCCCTCAAGATTTAAGACGGAACCAGGTATGTCACCTTGTAGACCTTTTGTCAGTGTCAGCCATGTAGATGAGTCACAGCCATTGCTTGACCAGTTTGCCCTCTGCGTAAGCCTGAGGGAAATGTTTCTTTCTAGGTGACTCTCCTTAGGCACACTACACATCATTAATCACTTTCCTCTGTGGCCCCTTAATCAAAGAATTTTGGACACCACTGAGTTGTAGGATGTCACTATCCTGAGTCCTCACTGATCTTGAAGGGCTAGGGCCAAAATATTGGCTATCCCGTATTTCTCTAATTTTTGGTCTCCAAACTTTAGTTGTTAAACTTCCAGAAAAGAAGCTTAGTGATATGACTACTCTGTAACAGAGACAATTGACCTTATCTGTCTGAATATAGAATACCTTATATATAATATGGAATTGCTATTGTCCAGCAACCATGGATTTTGTAAAATTTAAATCCCCATAGAATGTGAAAAAAATACGTATTTTTACAAAGAAATTTAGAAATCAAACCATATACAACATTGTAGCAGGATAATCCTATGACATTTTTTTCTTGTCTCTTATTTTCTTTTCTTACCTTATAAAAAATTACTTTTAAGAGAATATAGCAATAATTGGTATGACCTTTGAAGCAGTATGCATTTAGATGATGAAAATGACAGATATTTCAAGCATGGTTTTAGTATTACACCTTGTTATCCTCGCTGTAGTCGCTTAGTTCATAGGTACCAGCATATAGCATTAGTCAGGGTAAGAATTCTACCCACTAACTGCTTTTTCAGAAACCTGATGGAGATTCTTAGGACCATTGCCTTAACTATCTTGTTTAAATAAATGTTTGGTATTCCACCTTCCATATTTCCTTACTTTTCTCCTTTCTCTCTCTTCATTGTTTAAACCTAAAGTACTGGCTTTCCATTTAATTGTGTCATACCTTTCAATTTTTATTTCTTCTTTTGAGTTCTCATAAGTGAAATAAATCAGACCTGCATATGTAAATATTGTATTGTCTCCCTAGTGTAAGATATGAATTTACTGTCACCTATTTTTTACACCAAAGTCTCAAAAGTTACCATACTAACAACTTTTTTCTGTTGTTCCACAGGTACAGATACTAACTCTTGTTGTATATGTGAATATAAATCCTACACCTTAAGGGATATTGGAGGCAAAAATACATTAGGGTGCCTCACTTGTGTGTTCTTTATTTCTATTTCTTTTTTTCATGCAACATTCCTTATAAAGTTTTGTTGTTGTTGTTCTTGTTGTTTTGTTTCAGACAGGATCCTTTCATGAAACCTACTCCCTGGGCTCACTGTGAGGCTCAACTTGGCCTGAGTGTACAGAAATCCTCTCACCTCATCCATCCAACTCAGGACTTGAAGCAATGTGCCATAGTATCAGATTTTCCTTATAAACTATGATCTAAAAGTTTTTCTGTCAAGGATATGTGGTTTAGATCTCATATATGTCAGCTATTTTAAATCAAATAGCAGGCATTATACCATTTTATTAGTAAATAGTTTCACATTAGTAAATGTATCTATAAGAGGACAGGAATCATTTTATAAATACTACTTAAAACATTTCTGCATTGAGCAAATATGAATACCTTTCTTTATAATTTCAGAAAGAGGTACAATTTAGATTATCCATCTCTTAATTATATATTAATCTACAGATCTTCTTTCCATTTCTTTTTTGTGGGGGAGGGTGTGCATTAAAACTAGGGCCTTCACACTGAGTTACATTCTCAGTGTTTCTTTATTGACATGGTCTATTTGTTTGAGAGGGTCTCACTATGCAGTTCAAGCTGGCCTTGAGTTCACCCTGTAGTCAGGCTGGTTTTGAATTCCAAACAGTCCTCCTGCTGCAGCCTCGCGAGTGCTGGGATTACAGGTGTGTGCCATCCACTAATTGTCCCATTATGGATTTGTATTTGAAGTTGTCTTGTTTCAGTTTCTCCAAGCACTGGGATTACAGGCAGGCACCACTGTACCTGGCTTCTCCTGTGTCTTTTTAATTTCCCTTACTGTTTGCTTGACACACTGGCAAACTGTCTCAAGTTTTAAACTACATTTTACCTTATGCTTTTGATGATTCATAAAAAATGTTTTCCTATTTTATGCCCTTTTTTCTGTTTGCTGTTACTACATTTTCACTTAGCTTCATAGGCCATTACCAACTGCGTAGTTCAAGAGGTTGTGTTCATACCTAAGACCCAAACAACAGAGGTCTAAACAAACGTTGAGGGGGAGAAAATGCAGACAAGCACAGAAATGTGAGGCTGCACTTAGAGAAAAGAAAGATGTTTTGCAATGTATCAGCCAAAGGTGCCCAGTGTAGGCTAATCTTACCAAGCAAAGCCTCTTCACCTCTTCTTTCCTAACATAGCATGGCCAAAACCAAGAAAAAAATAATAATTTCTAACGTCTACAGGGTGTTCATGGTCTCTCTACTAGATCAGACTCATAGCAATCTGCCTGTTTATAGTCTCCCAAGAGCTAGGGATTACAGGCATGCACCACCACGCCCAGTCTCAGTTGCCTTCTCAGCATGCCTTGGGGCGGGGAAGGCCCAGGGATCTAACCCCTGACCCCTGAGCCTGCTTGCAGGTACTTTAATCTGCTGAATTATTTGGCCAGCCAAGAAAAATATTTTATGACTTCATAATATTTGCACTAACTTTTCCACGGACAGCTAAAAAGTAATAATATACAAAATTAATGAAACACAATGTAAATAAAATAATTAGAAGTGAAATTTTGTGGTGTGATGTTGAATGGTCTAGAAAGCATAATTAGAAAAATACAGAGATACCAGAGCAGAAGGGTTGCTGAAAAGTTTGTCACTGAGTGAAGAATATGTGAGTAAGTAAGAAAGTAAGGTGACACAGGGTGGATTCTAAATGGCAGGCAAAGCATGATAGGCATATTTAAAAAATAGCAAGGAAGGACTGGGAAGACAGCCTGGTGATCTAAGCTCAAGGACCCGCTTTTGATCAATGGCACCTCATACCGAGTCTACTCTGCACCAATCCAGCTACCAAAACTGAGCATGGTGGCACCCATCCATAAGCCCATCTCTGGGTAAGCTGAGACAGGAGGGTCACTATGAGTCTGAGATCCATAAAGAGACCATGTACCAAATAAATAAATAAATAAATAAATTCTTTTTTTTTAAACATAGCAAGGATGAAAAAGCAGGGAAAAAAAGTGAAGCAAGAGAGGCACGCTTAAGACTTGAGATCCAGCACACAATATATAGCACAGATTCCAAGGGTAAAGCACAGGTTCAGCATTTGGGATTAAACTCAAGATGCCCATTCTCTGTGCAACAGAGAAATCAAGGTAGTTAGCTGGTTTTTGCTAGAAATTTAAATTTGAGAACTTCCAGTCCATTGGTGATATTTAATTCAAAAAATTTGAAGGATATCATACAAAATGGAAGAAAAAGAGAGATGAGACCTAATTATTCCCAGGATGGAGAACACAGACCTTAAAAGTCTGACAGATGACTAATAACTAACACTCTTCAACAAAGAAGATTGGAGCCCACTTACCAAGAACAGTTTTTAAAAACTGAAGAAGTAATAAAAATATTTTTTTCTGGAGAAAATGAAAAAAATCTTAGAGATGGATACTGATTAGTATGCCAAATGCAGCCATTAAAGTCTGTTAACTAATGTATCCATCATTAACTGTTAGATATAATAACATGAGGGTGTTTTTCTTTTTGAATGATGTTGACAAGAAGTTTCAGCATCTTTGTGTCATGGATTTTCACAGTAGATTCATTTTAAAGCAAAAATAAAAGTAATCTCTTAGTGTAAAGAATTATTTTGAGGCAGTTTCCATAAATAAACTTGAAAAATAGAGTGACAGGTACAAAGTTAAAGTTAATTGAATATTTATTTGTCTGTCTGTTTGTGATTAGAGGACTTTCCTGAGTAACCAGATGAAAGTTCTGGGTGATTCAAAGAGTGGTGAGAATTGGTCTAGTTCTTTGGTAAACAATAAAGAATTTAATTTGATAAAAATTTTCCATTAACTATAAGCACACCTTTTGAGATGACTGACACCAGAATTCAGAGGACGGGATGCTGTTAGACAATAAAGGAACATTTTCAGATTTATTACTATATTTTTCCATTTTGACAGGAAAATGTTTCAAGAGGTAAACAGTAGTGTTAGACATTTGAAGAAGCTTGAAGAACAAATTAACCAGTTGTCTAATAGGATTAGGGTTACACAATTGAAAGCAATAAAAGAACAGAGTAAGGTAAGGGTCACCATGAACAATCCATCTGAAATTATTAATCATAGATTAACATCTGAGCAGTTAGCATTGCTATGTAATTTTCTCTACCTAGGTCACATCTGTGTTTCTATCTCTGTCTCTGTCTCTGTCTCTGTCTTTGTCTCTGTCTCTATCTCTGTCTTTGACTCTATCTCTATCTTTATTATCTCTATCTCTATCTCTATCTCATCTATCTCTATCTCTATAGTTAATAGTCACAATTATGATTTGGTCAAACAAATATGTGTGAGATCAACAATAAACAGGTAAAAGGAACTTGAACACATACTATGATAGGAACATAACTCCCCTTCTTATGTAAATTGGGAAGGAAAGAGATGTTATAAGAGAATGACTAAGAGATTAATGTATTATAAATCACAAGGAAAGAGCAGATTGTTGGGCTCATCTAAATTCACCAAGCAAGTTGATAGGTAACAAATTACAATGATTTTACAATTACAGATTTTAGGGTAATTTGTGGGGAAAAAACATTCTCAGATGATGGTAATGCTCTGTGTCATTCTTTCTAGTACATTAGCCAACAGCCATGTGAGCCTACTCAGAAGTACAATATACAGCCATTGCCAAAATCAAATTCAGTAACTGCACGGGCCTGTTGGCTTTGACCATGATACACCCAATTCCCATTGTTGCTTTCATGTTTCCCTGAAATCTCCAATGAGCTTCATTCTGGCTTCTTCAAAGCTGCACCTATTTCTGTTGACTCTGTTGTCAAAGCCAAGTAGCATCACTTTCCTGTATGCTTAAGTGGCACCCTTAGTGTAAATAGAAGGAAAATTTTAATACTGAGAGTTTAAAAGGGAAAAGAAGTGGAAAAAAGGATAAAACACAACAAAGTCGTATCTTCTGTGAAGAAGAGCACATTGACCCCTGACCTGCACTGTCCTGTGGGGAAAACTTCAGTTTTACTTGATAATGGTATTTACATCGAAAGCACACAATTGTCTGTGATGAACACACTTATTATTACTATTATTATTATTATTATTATTATTTTGTTTTTTAGGGAATAGTTTATAGGGTATTCAGGGTCTCACTACTAGATCAGACTTGACTGTTTACAGCCTCCCAAGAGCTGGGATTACAGGCCTAAGCCATCATGCCCAGTCTCAATTGCAGTCTAAGATTGCTCCAGGGGCGGGGCTGGCATGGCAGGCTCAGGGACCAAAACCCCAGCCTCTGAGCCTGCTTGCAGGTGCTTTAATCCACTGAACACATACATTATAAGTTTGCACTAGAATACAGGCTGAGTTAAATATCTTCCTGATTTTCAATAAGTACCAAAATCCACAAGTGTGAGATTTTAGAAACTAACAAACAATTTCTTTGAGAATGTGTTTACCTGTGTACTATCTTTTTATCACTATAAAAAATTACCCCATATAATCAATTTCTGAAGAAAAAAGGTTTAATTTGGTTTACAAGTTAGGAGATTCCAGCCCAAGATGAGGCAGACCTATTGCTTCAGTCCTGTGGTGGGCGTCTGCAGAGACCAGCATGCACAGCCAAGCAAAGCTCCTCACCTCATGGCCAGAAGGACAGAGAACAAATAAGGAGTCTCTATTCCCTTGGAGAGCAAAACCCCAAGGACCTAAAGCCTTCCCCTGAGGCCACACTCCTCAAGGGCTCTACCACATTCATACAACCCAAAGATAGGAAACAAACCTTAAGTAGAAGGGCTGGTGGGAGACACTTAAAACCCAACTAGTGCCTCCCATTTTTACTCTACCCAATCTCAAATGATGCAAACCATGTATGTCCTGTGTCCTGATGATTAGCCATAAGAATGTAGTTAAAAACTGCTAATTATTCATATATACATACATATACATATATGTATGTATATCTCTATATATGTTTTATTCTTTTTATTGTCTAAAAACAATATAAGCCAGCAATTAAAAAATTACAAATGGTATGGAATTTCACCAAACAGAGCAAATAGGGCTCAACAATGGTTACTGTATTGCATAATCTTGTCTTCAGATTAGTTGTTTGGATCACTAAATGTAAGCATGCAAAATTGGTTTTAAAAATTATAAGATATTTAAAAGAAAATAAACAAAATCTTCAACTGCTTCTCTCTACAGACCAGCAGAAGTCAGCAGTACAGTTATATAAGCCACCATACCTAAGTATTTCTTCTCCTCCTTCCCTCCATCTACTTCCCTTTGAGTAGATTCTTTCCCTTTCAGTTGCACAAGTGTAAGCAGCTCAGAGTAAACTAGTAATATATAAGTGTAAGCTTTACTGACATGCATTTTACATCACAAAGTAACAGTATCCAAAATTTCTCATTGTGAACTACTAAAAGGTTTTATTTAAGAAATACACCAATAAGATGTCTTACACCCATCAAAATTTTAGAGATTTCTGAAACTAATTTCACTGACATGTAGGTAAGTGGCTCTACAAGCTAGTGTCAGTCAAATATTAAATTCATAGGAAACTACTGAGCTGCACTGAAATGGTTTCTTAGTAAAAATAAAGGTTGATGATTACACTAATTTCAACATCGGATAAAAGAATGACATGCATGGGAACATTTTCACTCATAAAATAACTGAAATACCAGAAAAGCATGTACATAGAAATCACACTACTATCTATGGAAGGAGTTACCTACGGAAAGATCTGCTCAAAGTACAGCTGAGAATTAAGGAAAATCAAGAATAACAATTGTTAAATCTTTGAGCATCATTGATTTACATCAAAAATATACTTTTTAGAACACTCAGCCTTTAAAAGGTGTGTTCACTGAAGATCATTAGTTTAAAATATTAAATTTCTATTCATTATTAAATTTGAAGAAATAGAGATGTTAAATAGAAAGGTTAGATTTGTCCAAAATGCCTCTCACATTCCCTGACACATTCCTATCATTATCAAGTATATTCACCATATATATATATATATATATATATATATTTTTTTTTTTTTTTTTTTTTAATTTTAGGAAAGGTCTACAGGGTGTTCAGGGTCTCACTACCAGATCAGAGTCAGTGATCCTCCAGTTTACAGCCTCCCAAGAGCTGCAATTACAGGTGCACCACCACGCCCAGTCTCAATTGTGCCAGGGGTCGGGGCTGGCACCGCGGGCCCGGGAATCTAACCTCTACCCCTGTACTTGCTTGCTGGCGCTTTAATCCGCTGAGCTGTTTGCATAAGTTCTAATAAAGTCACAAGTGACAAAAATAGAGTAAAAGGGAGGGCCTACTAAGTTTGATTCTCTTGTTTTCAGCCCCCCAAGTTCTAGGATTATAGGTGTGCTCCACCACACCCAGTCTCCATCCCAGTTTCAGCGTGTCCCAGGAGTGGGGCCGACAGTATTTTAGAAAATTCTTGACTCTTATATTTTTAAATATGTCTTTTGTTCTGTTTGTTTCCTGCTAACTTGTGTTCCAAAGACACACAGGCAATTCCTTTCAGAACTGGCTCCTAACTGTTGCTTGTTTAGTACTTTTCTGCCTCCATTTCTTTTCCAGAAGTTCTCACTCATACTTCAAGCTCACGAACTCTTTTCCCACGCATGTTGAGCAGACCTTTGAACACTGAAGAGTTCATCGAAGACATTTTCCATTATAATTAAGACATTTAAAAATTATTTATTTGTGTCAGGGCCTTGCTGCAAAGTTCAGACTCACAATACTCCTCCTGGTTCAGCCTCCGCAGCACTGGGGTTACAGCTGTGTGCACCATGCCTGGCTTCTGGAGCCAGCAGGGCATGTCTGGAGTTGGCAGCTGGCACAGCACGTGGTCCCAGGGATCAAACCTGGTCCTTGCACTTGTCAGGCAGGTGCTTAGACCAATGTGCTATCTCTGCAGCCCCAATTACAACTTGTTTGCTGCATCACGTTTTAATTCTGCTTTATATCTTTCATCTCCTGCTTAACATTCCCAATTGGAGCACATTTTCTACATTTTCAAATAAAGCTCTTAACATTTTTATCTTACTTATTTTCATTTCCTCATATGAGCATCTAATCGTCTGCTTCATATCTATTTTTAATTCTCATATACACTCTGTCTATTTGGAATGTGCTTTTTCATGCTCTTGACATGTCTTTGAACTGCTTTGTGAAAGTCACACAAGATGTCTTGTAAGACAGGTGAATGGAATTTTAGGATAATTTCAGGTTCACAAAACCAGCGGTTTGCATTCAATGTTTCCTGCAGGTGTGGTTGCAAGAGAGCTCACATCTCTCTTCTCTCCGTGGTCTCTTTCTGTCTACTCTTTTCCCTTCTGGAAGAACTTTCAGAATCCTCAATCTGGCAGCACTTTGAACCCTGCTCCATGTGGGAGAGGGTCCTATTTTGGGGGGTTCAGATTTTGAGAAAGAGAACTGTTCATCATTTTATGATTAAAACATATTTTTTGTGATTGTGTCTCTGAGCAGTCTCTTTTCTCTTAGGTTGTTTGGTCATTGTACCTGGAAAGTAAAGCTGGAAGTGATTAAGTCAGAAATTCTTTTTCATCAGGTGAAAGGAAGCTTTGGCAAGCAAAGATTGTTTCATGCAGAACATATATTTCTAATAGTTTCCCTTTTCTCTTTGACTTCACCATGATGCTTCATTGCCTTATTTTCTGTACATCAATCCCTTCAATGTGCCACCTCTCCCTGACACTGATACCCCATGAGATTCTGGCTCAAACCAGTCCTTTCTTGGAAAATCCCCAGCTTCCAAAATAAAGAGCTGCCCTCCAGGGGGTTCAAAGCAGTGCTCTGCACTGCCACTTCAACTGTAAGAAGTGTCTTCTAGGAGGGGAGAGTGTGTGCTCCACATTTTTCTTCTAAAACTGGAAATGTAGACTTCCAATTTCCTCCATGCTATGGTGCAGACTAGAAGCCTATGTAAGCAGTGACACCCAACATTTATAACTCCAAGGGTCCAGGGAAACAATTTTCCCTGGTGTATCATTTCACATATTATCAAATAGTAAATGATCTCAAAACAAAGGAAGAGATGTGAAACATCTACTCAGTACAGATTTCTGCTAAATAAGGAATGACATTTTGTGACACATTGGAAACGATTTTGAAAACACTTATTGAACACTTTTTCATGTCATATAGCTTGCCTGAGAAATGTGTGAGTGGCTGTAAAGGTACCAGAAAATGCTTTGAAAGTAGTTACTACTGAGTAACATTGTATTTTTTTTCCACCTCTTACTACCCTTGACTTTTACTATTATTATTTTTTATTCTTCTTGCTGATTTTCTATTCTTATAATCAGTTTAGTAGGATTAAATAAAAACGTGAATCTCAGAAAATTTTAATTAATTTAGGCTATTTCTGAAGGGTGTCAAAACTATTACAAATGTTGAAATTACAAGAATACAGTAAAGTAAAATCATCGTCATTATTCCTCCCTCAGTGAGTATTTTTATAGGAATATCTCTAGTTGCACTTTAACAGCTGCCTCAGTGACCTGAACTTATTTTAAAGAATTGCATTTTTATGCTCAGCTTAATCTTGGGGAAGAGCAAGAAGGTTCATGGAACCAGGTTGGGTGAATTAGGTGGAGGAGGGTTTTTCTATAGTGCTTTTAAGATCTTGCCTTCTCTTTGGATGCCGTTCAACAGCAGGATTCCCTACATCATCATCTGATTCACAAAATAAGAGAGAGGATTCCCAGAATTGCTCAGAAAGTGGCATGGGCAGTGGAACAAGTGTGTGCAGAGTGAGGGGTAGGTTTTGAGGATGACTGAGGCAGTGTGTCTCTTGCCATGATGGAATTTTAAATGTTTAATCATTTAGAGTTCATTTCAATCAATTCCTATGTTTGTTACTCTCGTTTTCAAATCATATTTCATATTAATTAATTTATTTTATCAATTTAATTTCATGTATTTAGGACAGGGTCATCAGGGTCTCACTACACAGCCTGGACTCAGAGTGATTCTCCTGTTTTCAGTCTCACAAGTGCTGGGATCACAGGCACAGGCCACCACACCCAACCTCAATCTTGGTCTCAGCACACCCCAGGACCATGTTGCCATGCCTGGGATCAAACTTGCCTGCTGCTGCGCTTGCCTAAGAAGGTCTGCTGAGCTATCTGTCCAGCCCTTCACAATAATTTAAAGCTTTCAATGCAGATACACTATTTTCTTGTGGAGTAAAAGTCATACAATGAATGATTGGTGCTAATGTAAGCAGGAGCAGCACTATGACTTATTCCTTCTAAAGTTCAAATGATCTGAATTTTTAAAGGAGAATAGTAAATACAGTTTAGATTGCTTTTAAAGCAAAAGTCAGTGATCATTTCCAATCAATCTGTCCATATTCATGTTTTAAAATATGTGGAGAGCTACCTCATGGAAGTTTTTCTGTTCTTCTTGTTGTAATTTCCTGACAGAGAAACATATAAACATTATGTTGGAGATAAATCAGTAGTAACTTTGATATTTAGTCCTGAAGTGTCTTCAACAGTAGCAATAGTAGCATTCTTACAATGTATTCTAAAAATCAACATAGTTATAAAAGAATAGTATTTCCCAAGTAAGGCACATGTGATTTCTGCCAACATAACAAGGTAAATTATTCACCAGAATAGCTACCTTTAAAACATCACTTATTAGAAAAATGCTACAAAGGTCATAGTAATTGAGCTGGCTTTTTAAAAAGTGAGATGAGTACTGAGAGTCTCAACATTTTTTGTTTTATTTGTTCTTAGTCTTTTAATTTATTCATAATAAGGAAACACTAGGTTATTGAGGAAATATTAAATTTTAACTCAATTTTACTTATATATTTTCAATGCAGAGGACAGAAACACTGGCAAAATTAGTGTTTATATATACTATGGAAATACTTATGCAAATATTCACAATGTACAAATATTAGACACTAATTTGCTCTTAGTCAACTTTCAATAAGGCAAGTTCCAAATTATTGTGTAGCATTTTTTAACATTATGACAAGTATAGTTTAATGGAAAAATTATAACCTAGTGGACCAAAAATGTGAGAGGTTAATGACATACTGGAGCCTCATCACAAAATAAACAGTAAGACTATTTTCCTTCATGCCATAGGTAGTAAATTAAAGGTAATCATGTCTTCATGCAATACACATACATATATCATCAAAGTATATCAGGAGATTATTTTCCCTGACAGCATGCATTATGTGAATTCTACCATTTCTCTTACGTAATTGGAGCAAAAGAACATTGGGAAGGCAAGAACTGACAGTGTTTGCTCAGGACTCTCCACTGCATTGCTCCAGGCATTTCACAACATGGAAAACAACATTGAGACTATGAACCTAATCAGAGGAGGAGAAGTAACCTAGGGGTAAGAGAAACGGGAGATCCACAGTCCAGCAGAGTCTCAGTTAAGACCTGTCGTGAGAAGTCTAAAGTCTCAAATGGCAGGAAGTTTACATTTGGATCTAATATGTTCATGTGTGAGAATGTTGACTAAGGAATTACACTA
Organism: Ctenomys sociabilis; assembly: GCA_004027165.1. NCBI lineage: Eukaryota > Metazoa > Chordata > Mammalia > Rodentia > Ctenomyidae > Ctenomys > Ctenomys sociabilis. The sequence continues at coordinate 29,218 of PVKA01017606.1, forward strand.
ATATTGTAAAGCAAAGCGGTACAACTTGGAGACATTTGAAATTGTAGAAATTTAGTATTTGATGTTTGTTTTGAAAAGATGATGTATGGACTTTGTATATTAAAAAAGCATTTAAATGTTTAGAATATATCTCATGCAAGAGAAATGGAATACAAATTAATTTAAAATGAACAGCTCCTATTCATGCCCCTGATTCTAATGAGCAATCTTGAATATAAATGTAAACAAAGAAAGAGTGACATAGAAACACAGTATGGAATGGGTCTCTACTTCATAGTGTTACAGGAAGCCAAATTAGATAGAAATATTACAGACAGTTAGACAGGGCAGACTCTGGAAGGAGATAACACAGAAGACAAAGCCAACTATTGGAGGGACGGATGCTCCTGTTGTGAACCAAACGAGTAGCACCCGGGATTGAAATTCTAAATAGGTACTGATCACCTGAAAAGACCCAAATGAGTCACTAGCCCAAGCCCCAATGGGAAAAGACCCTGTCTCATAATCCAACCCCCAACGGGAAGAAACCCTATCTGTATTCATGCCCGCTTACTCCATGACTCGCTTCCCCATTTGGTCCTGGGCGTAACCAACTTGACCTGAGCCATGGTGCTTGTCATCCCGTTGACTGACCATAGCTTTGTCCCACTCCACTTCCACCTAAGTGAGACCCCTTCTTCTCTACCTTAGCCCAGCATGGTTTTACACTATACAAGTCCCTAGAAAAGATAGCTTCCCTGGGCAACCCGCTCGGGTCCCCCTTCTGTCCCTCTCCGAGAGAAGCTTTTATTTCCAATAAAGTTTGACCCTCAACCTGCGTTTGTTCCTAAAATTCATTCTTTGGTTTTAGAGAACACGACCTCATGCAGGTCAGGTTGGGAGTTTTGCTTCCTTTATCAATAGAGCATCAGGGAAAACAGACTACTCCATAGTTACTGTATCTGTGACACACCTTTCTTGTTTAGGCTGGACTTGCGTTTTCTTTCTTGCTTGCTTGCTTTCCACATACTCAGAGGTTTTCAGAACAATGTATTTTGTAGATCACTGTTGTGTAGCGTTTGAGAACCAGTATCTGCATAAATTCCTATAAAATATCCAATTGATGCCAGTTCTGTGCTCATCGCTCCGCGCTAGCTTCTGGCTTGGGGTCCCCAGTCCCGGGAGCACACGCGCCTCACGGAAGACTGCCTGCTCCGAGCTTTCGCTCCAGGGAAAATTGTCTTCTCCGCGGGGTTTTCTGTGTGGAGGATGAGTGGGTTTTGTGTGGTTCCAGTGCTGATAAGCTGGAAGCATTCCGAAACGGCAGGGATTCCATGCTTGTCTATGAAGGCAGTCTCGTGATGATTCAGTGCCTTTGTGCTTAGTGATGGGAATCTCTGCTTAGTAGGTTAAAATAAAAGGAAGTCGTTGTCTTTTATGTAACACAGATAACACCATTTAGATCACTTATTTGTTCCAGGACTACAAAATTTAATTCAAGAAAACGTAGGTCCCATGAAAGACTTAAAAGTTTTATAAAACTAAAATCCTAGTTTCCCCCAATAAATTGCACTTTAGGCAAAACTCTGTCTTCTCAAATTATATTAAAAGTGTTTACAAGAGCAATTAAAAAGTTAAATATTTATTTGCCTAACAAGTTTAAGTCAGAGCTACAATGTTGGCAAGGCAGATTTTTAATCTAGATTACAAAAAGCATGCACACAATGTACTGGCTCAAAGGGCGAAACAATGCTAAGAATTAGGCTGAAATCACTATGCAAAATACAGGGAGTATTAGACACTACCATCCCCAGAAGTCTTCACTACTGATTATATTTAAAAATCTGAGTAACTATAAATTGAATTGTAAATGAGTACTATAAATGACCCCTTATCAGAAGGCAATTCCTTGCTGCCCAATAGGATATCTAATTACACTGCACAAAGTACCTTTTTTTGCTATCAGTAGACAACAGCTAATGATATGATTCTGAATACCAGAAAGACTACAAAAAGGGAATATTCTTTGTTGCCTTCAAAGTGCTTTCCCTGCAGTGAAGCGCTTGCCTTGCTGGCTTGAATGCTCACGTGGAGAAAGTCCTGCCTGGTTAGAGATGCTCCTGAATGATCAGACTCAGCTTTACAAACCAAAGATGCAAAGGACTGCGCAACGTTCATGCTGTTCGAGATCAGTATGTAACTTACAAAATCTGTCTTACCAGAATACCCTCCAGGACACTAAGAAAAGAACTGCTGATGATAAATATACACAATATGAAAGACATAAACTGCTAGGTGACATTACTCTTGGTAACATCTGTGCTGTGGGAAAGCACCTTTAGGAAGTGCCTATGTGGCAAGAGATTCATGTCTGAGATTCAAAATGAATCAACAGCACTGAATAATAATATAATCCGTGACTTAGAAGCTGCCTCGAGATCAGGTGCATCTTCATTAATGTAACAGGGAAAGAAGGCCATGGATTTCATTTTACTAATTGTATCCACTCACAAACTGACCTAAGGTCACCAGATGCTTAGACACAATGAGATTTTTTGTTGCTCCTCATACTGTAGTCTTTAACTGAAGTTATGGTAAAGGAAATATATCTATTTAAAAATCAAACCAAGGAGCATTGTTATCTCTGTTTATATTAAGAGTGCAGGATTCACACTTTGATTGGCCACTTGCAGTGCGACTTCGATGATCCCGGGCTTGCCTATGATTCTGGCTGTATGGTTGCCCTTCTCTACAATCCCAATCATCCTTGCTTGGTGACCTTTGCCATATTTGTGGGACTTTATCTCTGCACAGAACCAAGTTGCTTGTCCATGTGGTAAACACATTAGCAGGCCTTATGATGTCTCTGGAAAGGTCCCACGTGTGAGAACAAACATTTCTACAGGCATTGCTCACAGCAGCCATCTTTGCTAGAGAGGAAAGAGTGTGAATCACAATTGACACCTTGTTTCTTTGTTGCTTGGCCAGGTCCTGTGCATGACCCCAAACCCCAAAATCCATGATGTCAGTGGCTGTGTGGGCACTGAATGTGTACACAAGATCTGCAGCAGTTCTCTTGAGCCACGTCATGTTCATTGTTGCTTCTTGGCATGCCAGCTCCAGGTCTTCCTGGGTGACTACTAGCTTAATTTTATTCCATTTTTCAGGAATATCTATTTTTTTAAATGTTTTTAAATTTATTTTTTTTGTTTTATTGAAGTACAAATATCAGTGAGACAGTTTTAAAACACATTGACAAGATGGATTTGATAAATTAATACATTGCAAACTATTTTCATACTGTTTTGGTATCATAGACGGTGCATACATGATATTATACTTACAGACATTATTATACCATGTGTCTCTTATCAGTAAATTAAGAGAGTGTAGCTGTTTGCGTATCTTATTTTTTATACCTGAATTACATCAAAGATTCAATAATTAATATTTTCTACCTTGATATTTTCCTAGTGGTTGTCCATAGTACTAGAAGCCAACATAATATCCTGTCCAACCAGCATTAGTGCAAATCTTGCCTCTCATAGGATTATGTAGAAGTATGGCGTTATCTATCCCAACTGTACTGTCCATACACACACATCATGATTCTCCCTTTCTATACCCCTTCCTTTGTCTACTCAGGAATATCTAGACACTGTTGCACAGCAACAGCCACTGGCATGCAGAGGGGTTTTTTTAACACAAGCACATCTCCAAGTAACTGAAGTATTTGGCATCATAAATTTATTGGGTTGGCAGACCATTGTAGCGACTCCACCCAGGACAATTCAGGGATTTAATACTGACCACCAAGTATAGATGTTTCTACTTCTTCTTCTGCATCTTTAAAACTCTTTATAATTAGGGGCACCACTCTGCCCCTTTCTTCATCAGTCATTTTGTTACTGACTCCAAGGAACATCAGAATATTGTCACATTCTGTGACTCCCGTTGCATACAGGTCACTGAGGACACCGGCATATGCTATCCTACCTATCATGTAGGGTCATCTACAATAGGATAAATGTAATCCATGGTTTGAACCAAGGAAAGACCACTGTGCCTCAAAGGAATGATGCAAGTATCCATTCTGATTCCACGTCTTGGCGTAATGGCTCCCAGAAACTGCTCATCATCTTGGGAATGTTTCTCGTGCAAGGGTTCCAACAGCTCTGCAGGATATCTTAATGCACTTTGCATCCCATGCCCTTTAGTTCACTGAATCTGGTTAGCCAGCTTTTTTCATAACTTTCAGATTAAAGGTTTCCTGAATAGACATGGTTCTGGGCCAACACTCCTAATGATTTAGACCCTGCCCTCCCTCTCTCACTGTCAGCTAGACACTCCAGTTGATATCCACAGGCTGCCCTTGCACCTCTGCCTCCTCCTGAACCTGCCACAGTTTTCCCACAATGCACTGGGCCTGCATTTTCAATTAATCCCCATGACTCATTTAACTTTCTGTACACATAAAGAATCACGCCTGCATATACCTGTCCATACCTATATCTTCCTGGACACAGAACCTCTGGGAAGAAGGATGGTGCATCTTGGAGCTGTGAGATATAGAGTAGATGAAATGTACAATTGCAGTGTCTACTTGAATTATCTTTAATTTCATTTATTTGTGTATATTTTATATATTTTAATGTATTTGGTTGTTGCAGGGTCTCACTATACAGCTGAGGCTCAGTCTTCCTCCTGCTTTCAGCCTCTCCAGCATTGACATTGTAGGTGTGCGCCATCAAATCAGGACTTTGCTCAGCTCAGCCTGCTCTGGGAGCAGAGCTAGTGTGGCATGTGGTGCCAGGGATCCAACCACAGTCCCTGTGCTTGCTCACGCCTGTCTAAATAGGCACTTTAGTCCACTGAGCTACCTTCTTGGCCCCTTTTTTATTTTTGTACTTTTCTATAAAATAGAAAAAATTACAAACGATACAGGATTTCACTTAACAAAGTAATATGAATTTCACAGTATTTGTTGTAGTATGTAGTGTTGTCTTCCAACCAGTTATTCATATTACCAGATATACAGTTGTAAAATTGGAAGAAAGAAAAAAAAAGAAATGATGAGAAATTAAAAGATAAAAACAAGAAACAACTGAAAAAAGGAAACAAAACAAATTAAGAATTAAGTGCGCCTTTCCATAGACCAGCAGGAATGCACAGGGCAGTTGTCTAAACCATCCTGCTTACATACCTAGGTAAATCTCTTTTCCCTCAGTCTCTCTCCTGTTCTTCTCCTCAGCTCAGTAACTATCAATTTGAATGAATTCATTCCCCTTTCTATTTACCCTTCAGATTATAGTTTTCTCTGTGAGGTTCTCACACTAAGGAGACAATATGACATTTGCATATGCAGGTCTGATTTATTTCAGTTAAGACTATGTTCTTGATTTCTTATGCTGCTCTTAACTCATCAACCTCTGTCCACATTCAGTGTTTAGTTGACACAAAGTATTTACATGTTTATGAGATGCCATATGTTTTGATATTTGGATACACTGTATAATGCTGGATTCGAGGTGAGTGCGTGCAAACCCTCAAATATTTATAATTTCTTTGTGATCATTAAAAAAATTATTTCAGCTCTTCAAAATATGCAACACATTATCACTATATATAGACACCTTACTGTGAATAAAACACAAGAATTCATTCTATTTGAATCACTTGATTTAAGAAGTCATATATATATATATATATATATATATATATATATATATATATACTCAAAAGATAATAAAAGATAAGATAAATGTTACTCACTCCACTTCATGCCTAGCTTACTGGTATGTTTTAGGCTTAAAAAGTGTCCTAAAAGTTTCATGAATTTCTGAGCACTGACTGGGCCATGGGGATGCCATACTCACCATCAAATTAATCTGTTGAGTAGTGAACGACACGGAAACTGCTCAGAAGAGGTACATCACTGGGGACATAACCTAGAAGGGGGTATTCTTGTCTTTTGTTTCTATCTCTGTCTCTTTCTCTCTTTCTTTTCTTGTATGTCCTATTTAAGGCCCTTTCTCCTGCTGTGCTGATTCTTACTTGGTATCAGACAACCAGAGAACAAGTCTTCTGGAGAGGTGGCATGACGGGATTGATGTACAGAAGGTGGGTACAAGGCCTCCTTATGTTTATTTTAGGACACTGAAAAAATGTATCTAATTTTTCCATCTTCTAGTCAACCACTATTAGATGAGAATTTTAAACCAAGCTTGTTCTCCTATGTTTTCAATATTTGATTGGTTCATTTTATTACTTGTTATTTCATGCAAATACCTTATGGTTAATTACACCAGATGAGGTAATATTCAATACACACAAATGGACATGAGACAGCAATGTTAGAATGTTTATTAAAATAAATGGGAATGGCCCAATAAAATGAGAGAAAGAATAAAAATGAGAAAGCAATTGAGAAAAACCTAGGACATGCTTCCATGTTACTGTATAAAAACTGATTAGGAATTGACTAATGGAGATTAATTTTCAGAATGTCAGTTAAGGAGTGGCGCTGCCGGTGACCCTCAGGATCCTCATTTGACCCAGAACCCAGGCCCTGTGTGTGAGAGGAACTTCATCCAGCAGAAAGGCCTGGTGTGGAGCCCCGTAGAAGAACTCCCTGCAGAGAGCCTAGAGGCAAGACCCACCCAGGTGATCTAGGCACAGAGCATCTTGCCAGAGTGGCACAGAGGGTTCACACCCAAAAGCTGCAGCACGAAGAAGTGCAGCACAGCAGCCAAACCCAAACCACACCTGGACGAGTTAGAACTGGGTAGATCCAGACCTGGTGCTGAGGTAATAACTACCAAAGCTCTATATAAAAGGCCAGAACAGTGCTATACAAAATGACAAAAGGAGAAAAATGCATTCTTGGGCCCTGAAACCCACCCAGAACAAATGCAGGAGACAATAGCATAGAAGAAATTGAAATCTCTGAAATAATAGTGACTGAAGTAAAGAAACAACTGCACAAAGGTATAGAGAGAATCAGATATGAATTAATTACTGAAGTAAAAAAAGAAATATAACTATAATGAAAGAAATACTAGGGGATGGGCAGATAGCTCAAGGGGCTAGGGAGATAGCTCAGAAGAAAAAGTGCTTGCCTGGCAAGTGCAAGGTCCTGAGTTTGATCGCTTCTATCAGCAAAAACGAAACAAACAAATGAACAAAGAGCTTCTAAGTTAGAATTGGGGCAGGGGGATAGCGTGGTAGAATAAGTGCTTGCCTGGGAAGTGCAAGGTCCTGAGTTTGATCGCTTCTATCAGCAAAAACGAAACAAACAAATGAACAAAGAGCTTCTAAGTTAGAATTGGGCAGGGGGGATAGCGTGGTAGAATAAGTGCTTGCCTGGGAAGTGCAAGGGCCTGAGTTCAATCCCTGTTCCACACACACACACAAAAAAAAAAAAAAAAAGAAAAAGAAAGAAAGAAAGAAACACTAAGTGCTTCTTAAGAAGATACTAACAGAATATCAGTTAATTCGAAAAGTAGTATACGAGTTATTAGCAAAGAGATTGTTTCGTTTACTTTTCTCTCATTGCTCTGACAAAATGCCCAACACTCCAAATTAAGGAAGGAAAGGTTTATTTAGCTCACAGTTAGTGGAGGTTTCAGTGGCACATGGTAGAGGGCAGCCATTCGTGGAGGTGGAAAACAGCAAACAGCAAGAGCCTCAAAGGGAGGAGTGGCACCCGCAGCAGGCAGCAGTTCTCTCTCTCTCTTCCTTACATTGTATTCATGTTGTCCACCCACAGCCCTATAAACTCCGCATCAGATCGTGAACTTATCACAAATCTAGAAGTCATGACTGCATGAAGCTTTGGGGACAACTAGACACAAACCATAACAGAGATTATTAGTATTTATTTCATAGACAGAAGTGGTAATGACACTTGTTGAAACTTTCAGGATTAAACAATAAGCCATGTTAACAAACGACAATATTTTATAATTAAATCAAAAATGTTCAATAAGTGAAAATTTCCTATCATTTTTAAAAGTAGTGATTGCATTGGTATCTAACACTTGAAATTGAAAGTTTATTTTCTTAATATTTTTGTTTTATTGAAGTACAAATATCAGTGATACAGTTTTAAGATACCTTGACAAGATGGATTTGATAAATTAATACATTGCAAACTGTTTTCACAATGTTTTGGTATCATAGACAGTACATACATGATATTATACTTACAGAGATTATTACACTGTATGTCTCTTATCAGTAAATTAAGAGAATGTAGCTATTTGTGTATCTTAATTTTTATACCTGAATTACATCAAAGATTCAATAATTAATACTTTCTACCTTGTTATTTTCCTACTGGTTGTCCATAGTACTAGAAGCTGATACAATATCCTGTCCAACCACCATTAGTGCAAATCTTGCCTCTCATAGAATTATGTAGAAGCACAGTGTATCTATCCCAACTGTACTGTCCATACACACACATGATTCTTCCTTTCTATACCCCTTCCTTTCTCTATACCTGTCAAAGATGGGCACTCCATTGTCATTCAACGAACTTAGGTGCTTGAACTGGACAACACAATCTAACACAGTCCAGCATTCCACAACAATGGTGAGTTATCCGAAGAAGTTGTCAACCATAGCCATTTACAGCTCAACTTATTATTATGGCCCCACGATGTATACTTCATTTTTATACTTTTCTGCTGGATGGTTAAGACCTAGGTAGAGCAATTGAAAGTTTAGAGGTACCTTAGTTGTCATTATGCCCAGTCACTAACACAGTGCAGAACAAACTAATCCTGTGTCCTAGGATCTTTATAACTGTGTGTGCCTGTAAGGGTGGGAGGTAGGCAGGGGGTGGAGTTTTAGCCCTCCTTTCTTAATGAAAGAAACTTTTATATGCCAAGTAAAATCTTCTTTACAAATTGCAAAAAAGTATTTCTCATAATGAACAAAAAAGTGTTCTGTTGAAGGACTAAGCACCTGCTTAGGCAAACACAAGGGCTGGGGTTTGATCCTCAGCAGCACACGCTGCGCCCCACCACCGTGAGTGCTAGGCTGACCACAGAGTCCAGGCATGGTGGCCCACACCTGTAATCCCCACTCTGGGGAGGCTGAAAACAGGAGGATCACTAGGAGTCTGAGCTATGTAGTGAAACCCCGCACAAACACACACACACACACACACACACACACACACACACACACACACACACACACACACAAAGTATTTTGCTAGAATTCATAACCCTTGGCCCTCGTTCTGGTCTTTGGAGTTAAGAAAACAATTTAATCTCTCTTCCACCTGATTCTAATAAAAGGATTCATTAGAAAACAGGGGATTTTGAATATTTTTCTGTGCTATAAGGGAATATAGAACTCCCTACTATTTCATTGTTCAATTTTCCCAGACTTATTGTTTCACTGCTTTTCAAAATATGTTAAGCTAAATTATTTATCGCTGATTTTTCACTATATCACAGGGTTTTATAGCACTGTAAAGTCTACATATATTTTGTTAAAATTACATAGGTTTACTAGCTAGAAAATGTTTAAGAATATTAGAAGTGCTTTTAAAAGTGTGGCAAAGGTTTATGTGTGTAGGAAGTGTTTATAAAGCCTTAAAATATACATAAATACTAAAATAAATATAACATCCCTCTTTCGCTGCTTTTCACTTATGGCAGAGGTGTCTAGAACATAACCTCACGATAAGAGAGAGACCACTGCACACAGAAGATCCCAGGAGATTTCTTTTGTTGTTCGCTTGCATACCAACACAAAATGCTGAAGAAAACATTTTTGTGTAACATGGATGGGGATCAACATCATGAATCCTGGTGCTATGAAATGACGAGCACACTGGAAACACTGAATCAAGTGCGACAGAAATTACCCAGGGAATTCAAACTGAAAGGAATTCTGGCAACTGGAGAAAATGCAGCTCTTCAGGGTGTTCATTCAAAATTCCTCTTCCATTTTTTTCAGAGAATGAATATCAGGGACATTTACAAGGAAAGCAAATTTTAGGGAAATCAGTGAAATAAAATTACATTTAATGTAGATATTTAAATATTGTAGTGACATGTCTGTTTCCCAACTAATACACTTTGGGTCTTACATGAACCAATACTAACATAATGACAGCATGAAAATCAAGAAAGTAATGAACACTTAAGCATTTTGATATAATTGTCATGTTTATTTCATATTAGTCTATATTAACAATAAGATATTATCAGTACTTTATTTCCTGTAGTGTTTTGTACAATCCCACTTTATTCTTTTAATCTCTATTTTAAACATTCTCAAATATTACTCTTACGTATTTTTATCTTTGCAATTTCACATTTTTTGTATCTATGAATACGTATGTAATATTTAAATATGTAAATAGTATACTCTTGGTTCAATACTTTTACTGAATGGCATTACAATTACAAATTTTCATTAAACTCATATTGATATATTTTACCCTAGTGCATGTCATTTAATAATCACACTGATTTGCATTATCCATTCTCTTCCTTCACATAAATCTCCAAAGTCTTCAAAGTATTTCTACTACAAATTATATAAGAATTTTCTTGACTATACACCTATATTTATTTCTAAAATGTCTCTGTACCGAATCTCCTCTTGTATGTTTTAACATGAGTTAGGTAGTTTACATTTCATAAAACAGCTGTGTATTTGTTTGGCAAAATTTTTAAAACTCAGTACTTTCCCACCACATTAAATACAGCTATTGAAATTTCTGTTAAGTAAATACGTAGTCCTGAGGACCCTACGTATCTGGGGTTTGTGATTTTGAACCAGTAAGAGAATACTGACTCGTACATTCCTTTTGGGTAGCCTGCTACTTTTCTATTTTTGCATATTATATTATCAAAGTTATTTTATACTTACTTTAGATGAGGCCTCAAGCAGATTACTCAATGGGTTTTATGTACTGAGAAACCAAAGCTGCAGGCCTTGAGAAATTCTCAGGTACATTTCTGTATAGTTTCTCACCCTGACCCTCTGCATCCTGCAGGATGTGGGATGTGAGCCAGCCAAATCCACTTTGAATATTTCAAAGTGATGAATGGATTCCCAGACTTGATGCCAACACTTTGATTTGGACTGGAGGAGACTCGTACTATCTTATAGTTGATAAAACATCTATTACAATACAGACTTTTTATGATTCCAATTATGACTCCATCAACAATTAGTTGTGTGGATTAGAGTAACAATTGAATTTCAAGCTGAAATTTTATTATCTGTGCAACGGGAAAATTGGTTCTGAGTTGACCCACTGGAGAACAATAGCGATGAGTAGAATGTATGGAGCGTTCACTTGTTCAAGCAGTGAGGTGCATACTTTATGCAGATTTTCATCTACAGCTGTAATGGGATTATTTAGCAATTGATTTGGGGGTGCCACTTACTTTATGTTTATGTGCTTCCATTTTTAGTCAATAAAGAAATGATATGGACACAAAGTAATTGTAAGAATTACAACGCTACTAAGTGATAGAGTCGGAAAATGTTTTGGATCCAGGGCCATCACAATTAATCTCCTGAGAAACTGTTCTTTTAACTTGTAGCTAATATTTAGTTCCTTTAAGTCAAGATAGACTGTTTTCACCCTGAAGAACTCTTTAAAGGTTCAGAAAGTACTTTTTTATTCTTTCAAATAACAGTAAAAAACATATCACTTTTCGGGTCTTATATGAGTATTAGCCTCAAGATTTCATTCAAGCCAGGCGTGGTGGTGCATGCCTGTAATCCCAGCACTCGGGAGGCTGAGGCAGGAGGATTGTTGTGAGTTCGAGACCAGCCTGAGCTACAAAGTGAGCTTAAGGACAGCCTGAACTGCATAGTGAGACCCTGTCTCAAAAAGACAAAAAAAAAAAAAAAAAAAAAAAAAAGATTTCATTCATACACAAAAGTTTTTGAGGAATTCTTAGTGTTTGTGAGTCTCAGATGTTCTTGTTTAAAAAATGTAAAGTTGAAAAGTTCTTTCAAGCTGACTTGAAAATGTACACAATATTCTACATGCTTTCATAAAAATATCTACTTAATGTATCTTATCTTTTGTACTTTTATAAATTAAGCTCATAATTCAAAAGTATCATATCCATGAAACAGAAACCAATAGTTATATATTTTTCAATAAATTTCAGACAATTCTTATGAAACATAGGAGATTTTATTTAAATTATTAATATGGTCATTGGTCTTTTGTGAACAAATTTATATAAATTGCTTTATATGTCAAGAGCTTTAAAGCACCTTTATTATAAAAATCTGTTGATAAACATGAAATCAATCACACATTGTTTGAAATATGCTGCTTATTATGAACACTTTTTTTCACCCCTTGATTGTGCCCGATTGATGAGTCACTGACCCAGAGGTACCAATCTTTAGAAAGAAAAACTCAGATTTCTTGGAGCTAAATTTCCACTCAGTTGTACTTGTATGTAAATTTCTACTCTTGGAGTGATGAGGGAAGTGAGTGTGTAATTTTGCCTACCCTGTGTGTGTGTAATCCTCAAATTATTTTCTTTGGGTCAGGCAAAATGATTATCTGTTGAGAACTAAATAGAAATATAAACTCTTGAGCCCCCCCAGAACAAATTTGCTGGATAACAATGTCTGATAAGGATTCAGTGAGCTAGTTGCTTTTTGCTTTTTCTTTTTCTTTTTTCTTTTTTTTTTTTTTTGTATTTAGAACAGGTCTCATTGCTTAGATAGTAGATCCGACTCTTATTGATTGATCCTTCCATGTACAGCCTCCTGAGAGCTGGAATTACAGGCACACTCCACCATGCCAAGTCTCAATTACTCTCTCAAGTGCATCCCGGGGGCAGGGCTAGCAGTGCAGGCCAGGGTATTGAACTCCAGGCTCCTGCATCTGCCTAAGTGGGAGCTTTAATCCTCTGAGCTATTTGGCTGGCCCCAGCGATCTGGTTCATAACCAGCTCAAAGTGTGAGTCATTGCCCTATGCCTTTCCTTAACCCCAGACAAAACAACTTTTCAAATGAGACCTCTCAAATGAGCTTGAAGAATTGACTTGTACTATAGAGATGTTATTCAAATATATTAGCTACTGTCATTCTTATAGAAAGAGAAGCATATTTTTAGTTTATATTTATTCATACATATAAGGTTTTGTGACACAACATTTGAGTTTGGGTATTGTTACAGTTTTTTTTTGTCTTTCTTTTTTTTTCAAATCAGGGTTTTTTCTTGGATACTACATATAAGGTTTTGTGAATCAATATTTGATTTGGGTATTGTTACACTGTTTTTTTTTTCTTCAAAAGGATTTTTTATTCTGTAGTTCCTTTGTGTCATCCATGTGGATGAGTCACGGCCAATGCTTGACCAGTTTGCTCTCTGTAAGAGCTTGAGAGAAAGTTTTCTCTCCATGTGACTCTCCCCAGGCACACGTTAGAACTTCGATCTCTTTCCTCTGTGACTCCATAATCTCCTTGTTCAGAAAATTTGGAGCTCATCTGAGTTTCATGATGTTGCAGTACAGGTTCTCCTATGTCCTGAGTCTTCGCTGACCTTGAAAGGCTAGGGCCAAAATGTTGGCTGGCCTAGTGGCTCTTCTATTTCTCCAACTCTGACTTGTGATCTTAGGTTGTTAACCATCCAGAAGAAAAGCTGATTAGTATCCTACAGCATATGCCATTCACTTTGCCTTATCTCACTCAATTGATTTTACTTGTTGTACATTTCCTTTTGTATTTCTGCTTTTCGCTTGTTATACTAGGGAAACTATACGATATTTACACATGTGTGTCTGATTTATTTCACTTATGAGTATATGTTCAAGTGGCATAATGTACAGGACTACAAGATAAACCCTGAGAGGACTTCACTGACCACATAGGAAATATAAAGTTCATGTGTTGGTATATAAGTCTTGATCTATCTAGGTCTTAACCATCCAGCAGAAAAGTATAAAAATGAAGTATATATCGTGGAGCCATAATATTAAGCTGAGCTGTAAATGGCTATGGTCGACAATTTCTTTGAATAACTCACTATGGTGTAGAATGCTGGAGTGTGTTGGATTGTGGTGTTGAGTTCAAGCACCTAAGTTAGTGCTTGAACTAACTTAGAATGGCCTTCATTCTCATGAATGTCAATGGAGTGCCCACCTTTGACAGGTGTAGACAAAGGAAGGGGTGTAGAAAGAAAAAATCATGATGTGTGTGTATAGACAGTACAGTTGGGATAGATAATGCTTTGCTTCTACATAATTCTATGAGAGGCAAGATTTGCACTAATGGTGGTTGGACAGGATATTATGTCGGCTTCTAGTACTACGGTCATCCACTAGGAAATTAATTATTGAATTTTTGATATAATTCAGGTATAAAAAATAAGATAAGTAAGCAGCTACACTCTAATTCACTGATAAGAGATATCTGCAAAAATAATATCTGTAAATATAATATCATGTATGCACCTTGTACAATACCAAATCATTATGAAAACAGTTTGCAATGTACTAATTTATCGAATCTGTATGGTTAAGGTGCCTTGAAACTGTCTGACTGATATTTGTAGTTCAATAAAATAAAAAAATAAAAATAAAAAAAAATTTTAAAAAAAGAATTTTTTTTCTGGGAACCTATCCAATGTATTATATTAGATGATTTCACATATATATATATATATATATATATATATATATATGCACCTCATCTTATATTAAGTAGCAAGTAACCATCTACTTGGACAGATTCATAGAAAGTGAAAAAATATCAACTGAATTTGATTCAGTTAATTTCTATAAACAAGCTGCAAGGCAGTTTTATTAGGAGTATGAACAGATTTATATAAAATAAACTTATTAGAGACACATTTGGCAACCGCAATACTTTTAAAAGAACCTTTAAATCTCTAAGTAGTAAAGGCAACAAGTATACCAACAATGATTCTTATATTGCTTTATCTTTTCTTGTATTAAGTGGAATATTTTCAAGGGAAATTTGAAGTGTGTGTAGGCTGTGCCAGACTGACCCTAATACTGTGATGATCACACAGGTGCATTGCAAGCATAGATGACCTAGGCAGAATTAAAAACATTACTTTTCCATAAATCTGAAAGACTTAGGAGGCAATAAGGTGACATTTTGTTACTACTACTCATGTTAATGCTTAGGTATTTTAACAGAGAACATGCACTCATTAATAAAGTAGAGTAGAATACCATTTTTCACAGTTTGTTCAAGGATATCTTATAATATTTTAGAGACCAATTTCTTCTGCTCTGAATCTGCTGGCGAATATATCACCCAAGATGTGGATGCACAATTTATGGATGTAAATTCCAGTGCCCATCAATTATTTTCAAGGCCTTTGCATCACTTTCGAGATGAGAATGTATTCCAAAGGAGAATGTGTGTCAGGTTCACAGAATGGCTTTCATTCTCACCAGCCACACTCAGCCACAGGCTGGCCTCATGGGCAGTCCGTAGACACATCCCCTACTAGGAACTTTATGGTACCGCAGATGATGCACGTGCAAAGCACATTTCTATATGATTTCCATAAAGACTTGATGTCATGATTCAGAATCCTTAATATGATTTCTGTAATGTATTTTCAGATGATGAAGAAGTAAACAAATTAGAAAGAAAGGAAGATGAAAGATGAGGAAAGAAAAGGAGGAATCAACCAATGACAAATGAACACGGGAAAAAAAGGAACAAAGGAAGGAGGTACCGTCTTCGAGGTTTTCAGCCTTTAAAGGAGGGTAAAATAGAAGGATTAGGAAGCTACAGTTTTGTGTATTTACTTAATTAGTTGCCACAGTTGGAGAGAAAAGCTTGTTCCTCTTCCCACTAGATTACATGCTGAACTCTACAAAATTAGTTGATAAAAGGTGAGTTATTCTAACAAAAAACAAAATTCATTCACACAGATTTGTAGGGGCTCAAAAAGAATGATTTCTATTTTGCTGTTCTTGTCCTAAAAATGTGGTTAGAATTAAGTTTATACAACATCACAGCAGAAGAAGTGAAGGAAAATGAGGGCTGATAGAACAGACAATGATTTGAGGACAGAAAGAAAGGGCTTCTTTGGGAGAGAAGAACACATGGTTTACTGGGGCCCACTGTGATCACCGTCTTTTCCATCCGGGTACCAACTTCTTTCCTTAACAAGTCAGTTTCTAAGCCAGGCGTGGTGGCGCATGCCTGTAATCCCAGCACTCGGGAGGCGGAGGCAGGAGGATTGTTGTGAGTTCGAGACCAGCCTGAGCTACAAAGTGAGCTTAAGGCCAGCCTGAACTGCATAGTGAGACCCTGTCTCAAAAAAGACCAAAAAAAAAAAAAAAAAAAAAAAAAAAAAAA
>PVKA01017607.1:0-45436 GCA_004027165.1 Ctenomys sociabilis
TCAGATTGTTACATGTAGAGATGCCAAATGAGGTCAGTTAGTGTTTGTACTTGCAAACTCCCACTTACCTTTTTTTCTTGGTGTAGATATTGAACCAGGCTTTTTGTAGTGAGGTGGGGGTTTGAGGTACATAAGTGAGAAGAAAACCTTGTATGTTCAAAGCGGTGATTGAGAACAGCCTGTTTGGAGATCAGTGCCTAGTTTAAGCTTGGCAGCCCTATTTTATATCATGCCAATGTCTAAATCCCAAATCTAGCTGTGGACATAGATTGGGCAACCCTGACTATTTGATTTTTTTTGTTGTTGTTTATTTGGTTTTGGCAGAACGAGGGATGGAACTCAGGCCGTTGCACTTGCCAGGGAAGTGCTTACTCTACTGAGCTATCTCCCTAGCCCCAAACCATTGAATGAAGACAATGTAAAAAGGATATTCTTCCAACAAATACTGCTAAGTTAACTTTTTTAAAAATAAAAACATTGTATTTCTTAGAATCATTCAGAATGTCAACAAAACAGTTGCAGCTTTTTCTTTCTTTTTTTTTTTTTTTTGGTGGAACTGGGGATTGAACACAGACCCTCGTGCTTGCCAGTGAAGCACTTATTCCACTGAGCCATCTCCCTGGCCCCAGCTTTTTCTTTTCAATTACAAAGTGGTATTCAGTTAACAGGACAACAATTATTTCGTATAAGCTGCATCAGAGAGAACTGAACATGAAAAACTACCCTCCCCATATATAACTAATTTGTGCTGTGCACCAACAAGAACCTGCTTTAAATTTCCATGCCAATTTACAGCCCCCATACTACACCAGGCAAGGTTAGCGGTTACTGAAAATACCACCAGCACAAGGTTATCTAAAGACACATTTGTAGTGTGTTAACTATACAAAAAAAGATACTGTACAGTTTAAGAACACATCTTACACAGCCTCACATTTCTTCTTTTTTGTTTTTTTTTCTTCAAAAGGAGTTAAGTTGTATACAGGGGTGTTAAATGCTTTATAAACAACAAAAAAACTGCACTAGAACCGACATTTATCCTCCTCCACTTCATCATCCTCCTCCTCTTCCTCCTCCTCCTCCTCTTTTTCGTTTCTTTTCTTTCTTTTTTTCTTTTTTTTGCAGAACCGGGGATTGAACTCTGGCCTTTGTGCTTGCCAGGCAAGTGCTGATTCTACTGAGCCATCTCCCCAGCCCCTTTCTTTTTCTTGTTTTTTTTTTTTTTTTTGAAAGGTTTACAAAAATATTTGTTGATATACTAAGAATTAACCAAAAGAACAAGTCCTTTTCCTTCAAAATAAATTAATGTAAGTTTATAAAAACCCTCATAGCCATGCTAATGTTAGTTTTCCAAAATACTAGAAAACCTTAGAACTACTAGATGCACTTGGATAAAAATCTGGTCACCCAGGAGCTACCTTTTTCCTGTTCTGACCCCCTGCCCCAAACCTCTGTAGGCTTCCTGGGGGAAGGCATTTCTTGACCTGGCTGGGCTCGATCAAAAAAGGGGGGAGAAGCTGCTGTCCTCTCAAGAGCAAAAGTCTGAAGTTTTCCCAGGTTAGTAACATACCCAAGCTTGTTCTTTGCTTAAGAAAGCAAACAAACAGGCATAGTTTAAAGCAGTTGGAAGTGGCATACAAGAATGATTTGGCTTTGTTTTTAATTAAAAAGCACAAATTAAGCCAGTGATTGGCACTGGTTCAAAGCTCTGGTTTTACCCCATTTTCTGGATGAAACCTCAGGTCTGGTGTGCTCTCTAGTCAGGCCAGTATTTAGAACCAGACCTGAAAGGGGGTCTGGTTTGTGGGGACCCCCTATACTGCAGGGCTCCCCTGTACCTTACCCCCTCACCATACACTTTTCTGGATGAAACCTCAGGTCTGGTGTGCTCTCTAGTCAGGCCACTCTATTTTGGTACCAAAAGCACATACAGAAATCAGCCAAACACTCCAAGGAAGAGGTCAGGCTTGCCACTTCTTCCCACCCAACACAGAAACAAACAGAAAGAGGTTAACACATCTACTCCAGACACAAGCATCATGGCAGTTTACCCAGGACCCTCAGGAATAGAAGATCAAGGAGTCTTAGAGGTGTGGCTAATGCGCTGGCTACACACACACACAAATAGCAGCAAATAAAAATACAAACAGGACTACTTTTATTTATTGGTAAACATAAGATGGCTAACTTAGGATCTTCTGCAAGCCTCCTGCACCATCACACACATTCTCAGCATGAACTGCTGGGGTCCCAGCACCACAAACACACGCAACACAGCAAGAAGGCAAAGGGGCTAGGAGCAAGGTGTTTGCTGATTCAAACTTTGGGAGTGAAGTAGCTGGTAAAAAGGCACCAAATTGGGGTTTGGAGACTTGGCAGCTGGGGACAAAGCTGGTCGGCCAAGACACTCTACTTCTTCAACAGGTCAGGGAGCCCACAAAGGGCTTTGAAGGCTGCATGGGGCCTGGTGGGAAAGAAGTTGCTGGCCCCTCAGGGAGGGTGGTGGTGAAGGGGAGTCCGAGAGCAGCACAGCAGTCCTTCCCATTGCCCTAACCTGGAGGCTCAGGGAAGTCATGGATGTGGGCTGCCCCCCAAGGCACACTGTTGAGGTCAATTTGGCTACACAAAGGCCTTCTCTTCCTGTATGGTGAGGGGGTAAGGTACAGGGGAGCCCTGCAGCATAGGGGGTCCCCACAAACCAGACCCCCTTTCAGTTGGGGCTGGTTTTAGAAAAGGCAGAAACTCCCCAAAAGGCACCCAGAGTTAAGAATCCTCCATCTGTGGGGTGACCAAGCAAAGCACATCCAGAGACCCTTCATCCCCCCACTTCTTTTTGGCATCATATCTATTGACTAGACTGGCTGCCACCTCCTCGTCACTTCTGCCCCCAACTCTCAGAGCACCTTGGCATGGGGCAGGGAGGTGGTTGAAAAAGGACTTGGAGGCTCAGCTCAGCAGCATCGTGTCTGCCTGGCAAACACCAGTTTGTGAGTTTGATTCCTCGTACAAAAAAAAAAAAAAAAAGGCTTGAAATCTTGAATATTCCCCAGGAGGGGAGTGAAAAGGGCCTCAAAGCCAAGGCTCCTTGGCTGCAGAACCTCAAAAGACATGAGGATATTTCTCAGCTCTCAGCTGGGAGGGAGCAGAAATGGAACCCCCAAAAGTGGGGGAGATTGTCAAGGAAAGCAGCCCCTGGCAACTGCCTCTTCATTGGGGCATCATGGTAGGGCTGCAGCTTGTGCTCTGGTTCTCTGGCAGCTGAAGAGGGCAGCTTTGGGCACCAAGAGCTAGGCTGGTCACTTGTCAAAGGCAAATCCTAGCTTGTGGAGAGAGGCTCACACATTAAGACCCATTCCATACCCAAGCTCAACTTCGGTCCTTTCTATCCCCCAAGTACAGGGCTTTAGCCCTGGAAAGAGGATGCACTCCAGGGGCCCAAGGGTCACCTCCCACTAGGGTGCAGGTTGGCAGGAAGGAGGCAGCTGGGACCCTAAATCCTCCTGCTCCTGAACCTAGAGGCACCTCAGATGCACCAGAGGGGCTGGACTTTCTCAGGTAAGCATGTGGTGGTTGATGTTACTCTGAACCAGAGCTTGGAGGTAACCTGCATGTTGGACCTGTCCTTTTATATTAAGGCCCATCAGGCACCAGGGCCCCAACCTCACCCTCAAAGGTCCAGGCACCACTCTGAAGGAGGGTCTGGCCCACCTCACTTCACCTTCTAGAGAATGGCACCAGGAAGAGGAGACACAAGTCCCCCCCATCCCTGTTTTTTTCCCCTACATGTTGGGGAAAGCAGTTATATGAGAAGCCTCTCTGACCCTGCCACTGATCTCACCAGCTCAGGCTCTGGCTCAACTGGGGCTTGAGGCATGGGCCACCCAGAGGTCCTGAGACATGGGTTGAGGTGGGGGCCTGGAGAGGTAGGGCAGTGGAGAAGTCAGGCCCTAGCAAGGCAAGCAGTGTTACCAAATCTTAGCACAAGGCGCAGTGAGGACAAGCCTGCCTGCCTGTGAAGGAGACCTCCCTCCTCAGCCCCAGGCCCTCACGAAGGCTGTGCTATGCATGGATCACCCACCAGAGCAAAACCAAACAGGAAGGCAGGCAGACCCGGGTGGCTGGGGGCCACAGGCCAGGGTGACAGAGGTTTCAGTAATGTCTCAGGCTGAAGAAGCCCATGCTGGTTGGGGACTCTTTCACAGTGACTGTGATGAGGTTGGCTGTGACAAAGACATACTCAATGAGGCTTCTAGTGGGCTTCCAGTCCTGGCTGGTCTGGACAGACTTTGCTCAGCCCCCAGCAGCGAAGATGAGTCAGAGTCTGCGTCTGAAGTGCTGTTCTCCTCACCTGTGCTCATCTCAGAGAGGGTGGCTGCCTTGTGGGTTTCCCCTGTGGCGGTGTGGCCCTCCTGCCTGATGGAGGCTGTGCCACCCTTGACGTTCTCCCTCTTGCCAGAAGGGGTGAGCACAGCCACTGCCCTGGAGACTAGCTTCTCACCTTTGCCCATGTCTATGGGCACTCAGGCCCTACCTGCCCCAGCACAGCTACTTCCAGTCCCCTTCCTTGTGGTTGGGGCAGTGGCAGGGGTAGCCTTGGTGGCTGGGGCATGGCGGGCCCACCCCAGGCATGCCGTTCTTGATACTCTGTAAGTCCAAGACTTGAAGGCTCAGCTCTTGGGTAGGTGCTAGCTGGGAACCTGGGCATCCAGTGGGGACCTTGCCACTGCTATGGGTATGGGGAGCCCCACCCCCGTGCTGCCCCCTTTCTGCTCAGCAGCTCTGCCACTCCCAGGGATCTTTGAGACTTTGCTTCCTGGGGGGCTCATCCCCAGCTCCCCCTTCTGTGTCCTCACCTTAAGGTCCAGCCCAAAGCCACACTTGCCAGTGGGCTGGGGCTTGAGGGCCAGTCTACTGGTGGCCTGTGCCTGGCCCTGACTCATGCGATTCATGTAGTGTATGATGGAGCTCTGCCAACTGATGCCACCTCGGCTGGGACTGCCTTCCATGTCTTTCATCAGGCTGACCAGGTTCTCTGGGGTGGTCATGGTACCAGGGCCACTGCAGGTCTCCTTGGTATGGGCCTTCAGAGCTGCCAGGCCTGCCACAGGGGCACTGAGTGGAGGGGGCAGCTTGCTGGCCGAGACTCCCAGGTCCTTGCGAGCAGTCTTCAGCACCTTGGCCAAGCTCACAGGTCTGCGGGCTGCCTTCTGCTCAGGCGGCAGGGGCTTGCATCCTCACTTCTTGCGGATGGGATCCTTCAGCTCAGGCTTAGCCACCAGGATCTGGGATTTCTTCTGAGGCACTGGGTGGGTCTCTTGGCCTGAGGGACCCCTCTTGGATTCTAAGTTACTGTCATCCTCTTCATCTGAGGAGGAGGAGGAAGATGTGGAGGAAGAGGAGGAACTGCTGGATTTGAATTGTGAGGGAACATCAGATTCCTTGAACTTGGAATGCCGACTGCAGGATGACATTACTGTGTGCTTCCTTGGCCTGCCCCTGGGTCTCTTAACTCTCTTCTGGTTCTGTGCCTCCTTTTTGTGTTCCCTGAAGATGCATCAGTGGTCAGCAAGAAGCCCCGCACCCCCCTCCAACACCTGGGAACCCTATGACTTTCCTGCCACTCCAGGCTGTAGCAGCTCATCATCATGTCCCACAGCAAAAGCGTATTCTGTCAATCAAATGCCCACAGCAGGCCTGTACCTCATCCTTTCTTTGCATTTCATTTCTTTTGCATTTGGCCAAAGACAAATCAAAGATCTGAGGGCAAAGTTAGGAAAAGAGTACATTCTCTTGTAAGACAACTTCTGCAGGTGGGCCATTTTATGGAAAGCACAGCTTGGCAAATCAACAGCAGTCTTCAGTCACGCAGTCCAACCTCCTTATCTCAACAGAAGTCCATGGTAAGGCAGTGTCAAAGCATGCCCCTGAAGATCTCCTAAGCCCAGGAAAATAACAAGGTAGAAAGTATTAATTATTGAATCTGTGATATAATTCAGGTATAAAAAAATAAGATAAGTAAATAGCTACACTCTCTTAATTCACTGATAAGAGACATCTGCTATAATAATGTTTGCAAGTATAATATCATGTATGCACCTTATACGATACCAAAATATTATAAAAACAGTTTGCAATGTATTAATTTATTAATCTGTCCTGTTAATTTGTCTTGAAACTGTCTCATTGGTATTTGTACTTTAATAAAATAAAATAAATTTTAAAAAAAACACTCTGTAATTGAAAAGAAAAAATTGCAACTGTTTTGTTGACATTCTAATTTTAATTTTAATTAAGAAATTTGATTTTTAAAATTCTGCTATGTATTTCCACTTTTTTGTCTCTTTACTTTCCTTGGGTTGCGATTTTTCACAGATAATTCTATTTTATCTCTATTATTGGCCCATTAGGAAGTGTTTGTTTCATACTTTAGTTGTGCTCTAGGGTTCACAGTATTTGTAGGGCCAAACATGGAACATAGAACTATGTACAAATGTTCATAGTAGTGTTATTCATAGCAGCTAAAATCTGGAAACAATTCAGACATATTTTACTGGGTGAAATTGCTAAATAAATCTATTAAGTGAATATTACCCACAAATAGAAAATGATGAACTATGGATATATATGATAACCTAGGGTTGAGGGATACTACCAGAAAGTGGCTCTGAGAAGGATTTAAATTAACCAATTAGCTTTCCGTGTTTACTTGTGAATCTGTCCTAGGATTAGGCCTCTTGTCAGATGGGCAGCAGACTAAGTAAGTGAGTCAGTGTTCCCCCCTGACGCCTGTAATGGTAGGTGAAGTCATGAAGCCTCAAAAGACAAAATAAGGCCATAATTCAGGACACCTGGCTCCAACCTCAGTTGGCTAAATAAAGACTGTAGCTGTGGGCATCTTACTCCTGGGTGGAGACCTTTGTGGAGATAACCTAGTTCTCTTAAATTAATATATCTTATTTGGAAAAGTCCTTGAGTGATTCCTGCCTTTCTTCAGTATTCCTCTTCCTTGTTTTGGTAACTAAATAAATATGGGCCACCCAGAGATCTTTGCCATAAGCCCCAGAAAATCTCAAATTCTGCTAAAAGGTTTTGATCGTCCTGGAACTCCAAAATCATACCACTTGACTCATTTATTTAAAACTTTGTCATACACTTGGTGAAGTTTTGGAGATTGTGAATCTGATCTGTCTGCAGCAACTGAGGGATAATATTAATGCACTATTGAGTGAATCTCAAGACATATATGCTGAGTAAAATAGTCAATCCAACAGGTTACATACATTACAATTTATATAACACACTTGAAATGATAGTAATATAAATAATAATCAGATTAATGAGGGGGAGAAGCTGAGGAGAGATGGTTTAAAACTCTTAACTGAAGGGATCTTTGGAGTGATATGAATTTTGACTTTGGTGGTATTCATAATGAACAATTCCCCCTCAAGCTATTAACCCCCCTGCATAACTTCTTATTCTGTTACAGATAAGATTGACCACTATGTCCTGTAAACAGAGTTTATGCCATCTTGTGTTTTTGTTTTTTTTTTTACCCATGTGGTACAGTGTCTTACTAGGCAGCTAGACTGGTAGTGATCTTCCTGTTTTTATCCTCCCAAGTACTGGGATTACAGGCATGCACCACCACACCTGGTCTCGGTGACCAACTCAGCATGCCTGGGGAAGGGGCCAGTGCAGCCTGTGGTGCCAGGGATCGAATTCTGGTCTCTGTGCTTGCCTAAGCAGGCACTTAGCCTATCTCACTGGCCCATGCCATCTTATTCTTGCACGATTCATAAGGCTCTGTCTTCTTTCCAGACTAAATTATCAATTGCTTTTGATTGCTTGGTTTTGCTTCTGTTTCCTCATTTGCACCTTCCACCCAGTTTCTAAAGGCCAACTTCCTCAGCAAAATATATAAAATTAGAGTTTTTCCTTTGTTCTCATGTTTGGATTATCAGCTAAGCCAATGTACATCTAAAAATAAAGTTCTCCTGTTTTCCCTATTGGTCTCTGCTATCTATTAAATACTGCAGTGTTTTTGGCTGTCAGAAAAGGACAGGGAAAAAAAGAGAAAAACATAGGAGATGACAGATTTAGTGTATCCTTGAGAGCTGTGGGAGTCCTGAGATTTCTGACCACACCAGGTGAAACTTCAGCTTGAAGAGGAACTCATTCCTCTCATAACCTGGAGACCTCTCCCCTGTGAGTGCAAATAGAACATCAGTGGATTCAGGATGATTCTGGAGCAACAGCATGTTACAGGACCACGGTAAGTATTTTTGTGGCACAAAGTAGAAAATCTATCTGCTAAAGATAAAAGGGGAGACTGATCACCTCTGGGGGTGTACCTAGCAACCTAAGTGGATTGAGTCAGACAAAACCTATAAAGCCCAAGTAGAACACAGGAGAGTCCTACAGGTAGAATGGCTCACAAAAGGGAGTACCTAGTAATCTGACCTAAACCCAAACCAAACTATAGTGGTACCTTGAGCAAGAGTGTCCTGTAAGAAGAATTGGTTCATAAGATGCTAAGGGTGTGGGAGTGGCCTACTGTGAGAGAGGCTTTTGGTCAGTTTGACCTGGACTAAGTCAGATGAAACATACACCCCAAGTAGGGAATTTGGAAGTTGCCTGCAGTGAGGAAAATTCACATATAGTGTCATAATTGCAGGGATGGACTGTTATAGCAGGGGCTTAGGAATCTTGTGCTTGGATGGAAACAACTGGAAAAGGGGAGATTTATTTTATGAGTTTGTGTGTGTGTGTGTGTGTGTGTGTGCACGCTCATGTGCATGGAGAATGAAGCATGTGAGTCTAAGGCACGTGAGGAAAACATGTAATTGTTTGTGAGTGAGTCAAGTGAGGTGTATGAGTCTGAGATTGCCTGGGCTAAGCTGGGGACTAGGACAGGGAGGAAATCTAATAGTTCTGAAAACAGGGTCTAGGGATATAGCTCAGTGGCACAACCACTTGCCTGACAAGGGGCAAGGTACTGAGTTTGGTACCTGGCACAAAACAAGGAAGCAAACAAGCAAACAAAAACAAAACAAAACAAATAGGTCTGAAAACTAAAGTAATTTCAGAATGATTTGCACCATGATGCTGCTCAGACATGAAAAAACTGCTTAGCTTTAATGTGCTGGGATATACAGGCAGTATTCTGGTATATACAGAGGCTATACAGGCAGGCTAATAAAGAGAAGAAAAGGAGCATTCCATGAAATGAGGTAATGACAGTGACCAGCCTAATGGGGACCAAGATGAAATGAGTACCTGAGCAGCTTTGACTGCTGGGCTGAGATAGAGGTTCAAGGCCAAAAGACTTAGGCCCGGCTGTGCCTGCCAAGACTGGATGGATGAAGCAGGGGTTGTCTTTTTATTGCAAAGCAACCATGAGGCAAGACAGTACCCAGGGTCTCCACCTGGCTTTAAGAACCTCGAGGCCAGCTATTGCTCAACATCATCAACCTGGTGTTGCCTGCAGGCATCTCAAAGTCAGAGGAGTTCTAAGCCAGAGGCTGAATGGCCAAGTCCTATTAGACCTAAAAACGATTTACAGAAGAAAACAATTTATAAATTTTAGCTAATTGGTAAATATATTCTTGGTTTTCAATTTAAATTGGTTTTTTTGTTTTATCTAAATTATAAAGCATTTCTTGTGGATTGCAAATTCTTAAATTGCAGTTACAGGGTAAATTTGCTCAATTTTGTGCTCACTGTTGTTCTAAGATAAGAATACTGAGATTCCTGGCGTGATTTAAGATCTTGGGAGAGGACTCTGGCTGGCCTGCAGGACTGGTAATCTCCGACCTTTAGCCCTCAGTGCACAGGCATGGAGTTTGTGCTGGTGCTGGTGCAACCTTTTAAGAAGTAAAGAGGATCCTGAGCAGCTCTCTGGGACTCTGCAGAGTTGTGATCTGTGAGTCCAGCATGCACAGGCATGGAGCTTTCCTGGTGTCTGGTCACCTATTTAAGAAGTTAGGAGGACTCTGGGTGGCCTATGGGTCTCCAGCAAGCTGTGCCACTTGGCCCTTAGAATAGAGGTGTGGAGCTTGTGCTGGTACTGATCCAACATTTTAAGAACTTAGGAAGATTCTAGGAATACCATGGGATCCTGGTGAATCTGACCAACACCCACAGAATACGCTGAGGCTCTGCGAGTTGCCCCTCCTCCTCCCAGTAGTGAGAGCCTTTGTGAACCCTATGCTGCTCCTCACTGTAGGGGAAACCCTTCTGACACAAGCCTCACCACTTTCGACCACTGCTAAGACTGGGTAATTACTGGGAGCTTCAAAAATGCCAAGATACAGGAGCAAAAGGCAATCTTAATCCTCCAGCCCACCCAGAACAAATCCAGAAGACAAAGACATAAAAGAAGTTGGAAATCACTCACCCAAAATTTAAGAAATGACAGCAACTGAAGTAAAGAAATAAATCCATCAAGCTATAGCAGAAGTAATCTGTCAGGTCAAAAAAGAAATGACAACAATCATGAAAGAATTGATCAGCACAGCTAAAGAAGACATAGATTAAAAAAAGAGAGTAGAACAGAAAACATTGAATGAACAGTACACTAAAGACTTAGAAGGCATGAAACAGACTCAAACAGATATCTAGGAAATTAAGAACTCCTTCAAAAACTGGCAAAACTGGTTGAATGAAACTAAAGATAGACTTTCAGATCTCAAAGACAGCAATGAAGCTAATGAACATGAAAAGAAAGATCTCTTAAAACTAACAAGGAACCAGGAAATAACAATACAGCAGCTACAAGATGACACAAAGAAAAATAATACAAGAATAATATGGGGCCAGGAAGATAGCTCAACAGTCTAAGCACCTGCCTGGAAAGCGTAAGAATCTGGGTTCAGTTCCTGGTATCACACTGGATCTGGCCTCTGAACCTGGGGGTGGTGATGCACACCTATAATCCCAGCTCGGGGGAGGCTGAGACAGGGAGGGTTACTATGACTCTGAGCTGTGTCCTGAGACTTATACTTAAAAAAAAAAAAAAAAAAAAGAATAATAGGTGTCAATGAAGCAGCCAGAGACAGCACAAATGACATAAAAAGACTATTTGCAGAAGTACTAGCAGAAAATTTTCCAACCATGAGAAAAGAACCTGACATATAGTTAACTGAGGCATGTGGACCTCCAAACAGCCACAATAAAAATAAATCTACACCTAGCCATATAATAATCAAAATCTCTGAAATTCAGCAAAAGAAGAGAATATTGAAAGCTTCTAGAGAGAAGAAACAGATCACCTACAATGGAAAGCCCATCACAATGATGGCAGATTTTTCAACACAGACCGCCAAATCAAGAAGAGCTTAGAGTTAAGTATTTCAGATCTTGAAAGAAAATGACTTTCAACCCAGACTGATGTACCCTGCAAAACTGTCTATCAAATTCAATGGTGAGCTGCTTCTCCCACTGCCCCTGCTGAGGGTCCCAGCAGCGCTGGTGGTGGGAGGAAGGGCAGTGGTCAAACTGCATAGCTCTGCGAGGCTCCCGTGCACCTCAACCTGCAGCTTCTGCACGCAACCCCCACGCCACCAAGATGCCCAAGAGGAAGGTCAATTGGGCTGAAGGGGTGCCGAAAGAGGAGCCCAAGAGGAGATTGGTGAGATTGTTGACTAAACCTGTTCCAGCTAAAGTGGAAACGAAGGCAAAAAAAAGTATCGAGAAAGGATAAATCTTTGAACAAAAAAGTGCAAGCAAATGGGAAAAGGCAAGCAAAAGGAAAACAGGATGAAGTGGCTAATCAAGAAACTAAAGAGTGGGGCAAGGGAGATCCCTCAGTAGAATAAGTGCTTGTCTGGCAAGCACAAAAGCCTGAGTTCAATCTCTGCTCTTGCAAAACAAAACAAAACAAAAAACAAAAGAAACCAAGGAAGATTTACCTGCAGAAAATGGAAAAACTAAAAATGAGGAGAGTGCAGCTTCTGATGAAGCAGAAGAGAAAAAAGCCAGGTCTGATTAATCACACACCATGTCTTACCAGTGCTCCCTGTCTGCCTTCTTGTACAATCCAGAGGAATATTTTTATCAACTATTTTGTAAATGCATGCTTTTTAGTAGCTCTAGAAACATTTTTAAAAAGGAGAGAATCCCACCTCATCACGTTTTTTAAGTATAAGTGATTGTTTTAGAGGTGAAATCATTCTCCAGTTGTTTACTTTTTGGTACAAAATAGTGGGATATTGAATTATGGCAGGCTTTGACTGTCTTGGGTGTCAGCTTAACATTCCATAGGTGGAGGTTAGTTTTATATCCTGCAATATTAAAGCATACAAAGAATACTAAATGACAATTTGGAATTAGCGTCATGCATTTAGTAAGTCATGGATACTTTAAATAACTTGTATTCCCTTACAATTATTTTTAGTAAAATTTTTTTCTAAAGAAAACTACATCCTAATTGCTGCCCTTTCAGAATCGTGAGGACTCTGTAACATCTTTGGTAGTGGTCCAGTTTGCCTCAGTTTGTTAATGTGCTGTGAAAGAACAAAAATTTGAGGATGAAGTGTATGTGATACAAAATTGTGAATTGATGGTACTTAAGTAACACTTTCTCAGCATTTGAAGATACTGGTACTTAGTCCTCTTACAGAAAATTCGCCTCTAAATTTGAAGCTGGAAAGTCACTGGAATAACTGAAAAACAATGCATGGCTTTTTTTGGTATGCATGTTAAGAATTGTGTACAAAGTGAATCACAACCAATAAAATCTCAAATACTGAAGACAAAAAAATTTAATGGTGAGATAAGATCCTTCCATGACAAAGAACAACTGAAGAAATTCATGACCACCTAGCCAACCATGCAAAAAAGTATTGACAGATATTGTAGAAAGAGACAGAAGTGAATACAACTTTAAGAACAACAGAAAGGAACCACCAAACAAAGCAAATAATTAAAAGGAGGTAAAAAGTATGGAATAACATGACAAAGATAAGTCACTACGTATCAGTTATAACCATCAATTTAAATGACCTCAATTCACCGATCAAAAAACAACTAGCAGAGTGGTTTAAGAAACAAAATCCAATAATATGCTTCATACAAGGAACACATTTAACTCAAAAGGAAATTCACAGACTAAAAGTCAAAGGCTACAAAACAATTCTCCATGCCACTGAAAACCAGAAAAAAGCATGTGTAGCTATTCTGGTTGCTGACAATATCAACTTGAAACCAAAAACCACTGAAAGGGATAAAGAAGTTCACTACTCATTTGTTAAGGGAAACTTGCAAAATGAAGAGATAACAATTATAAATATATATGCACCAAATGTAGGAGCACTCAGTTGCACAAGACAAATTTTAACAGATACGAAAAATCAAGTAGGCAATGATACAGTAGTAATGGGGGAATTTAACATGCTACCGTCACAAAGAGATAGATCAATTAGGCAAAAACTTAGCAAAGAAATAACAGAATTAAAACAGACTTGTGAAGAAATCAGCATGGTAGACCTTTATAGAGTGTTTCATCCACCAACAACAGAATACACATTCTTCTCAGCTGCACATGGGACATTCACAAAAATAGACCATATAGTAACACACAGAACATTCTTAAGTAAATGCAAAAGAATTGAAATTATCCCATGCATACTATCTGACCACAATACAATGAAACTCAAAATTATTGACAAAAGAAACTGTAAGAACAGGGCCAGCGAGGTAGCTCATCAGTCTAAACTGCCTGCTTAGGCAAGTTTAGGCAAAGTGCAGGGACCACGGTTCAATCCCTAGCACTACATACATCTCCAGCTCTGGCCCTACATACACACACAAAAAAAAATCAAAAACAAAAACACCCTTCAAAAACACCACAAACACATAGAAATTAAATAACAACTTCCTAAACAACCAATGGGTTACAGATGAAATTACAGAAGAAATTAAAAATATGTACAATAAAACAAAAATGCATATACAACTTGCTCAAACCTGTGGGATACAATAAATGCTGTCTATTTTTTTTGAAAGACCAGGGATTGAACTCAGTCCCTCACACTAGCCAGATAAACACTTATTCTACTGAGCCCTCTCCCCAGCCCCAGAATGCTGTCTTATGAAGAAAACTCATAGCACTAAATTTACACATTAAGAAAACAGAACAAACTCAAGTAAACGATCTTATGCTGCACCTCAAGCTCACAGGAAAAGAGCAAGTCAAGCCCAAAGCCCAAAGAAAGTATGAAATTGTACAGATTAGAGCAACAACAAACACAATGCGGACAAATAAAACAATACAAAGAATAAATGAATCCAAGAGTTGGTTCTTTGAAAGAAGAAATAAAGGCTGGGGAAATGGCTCAGTAGAATAAGTGCTTCCCTGGCAAGTGCAAGGACCTGAGCTCAATCCCCAGTTCCACAA
The DNA here is from genome assembly GCA_004027165.1 of Ctenomys sociabilis. NCBI lineage: Eukaryota > Metazoa > Chordata > Mammalia > Rodentia > Ctenomyidae > Ctenomys > Ctenomys sociabilis. The sequence continues at coordinate 14,396 of PVKA01017607.1, forward strand.
AAAAAAAAAAAAAAAAAAGAATGACTTTAGACAAGATGCAATGCATTAATTATTGAAACTGTTCTACTAATTTGATTTGAAACTGTTTCATTGCTATTTGTTTCTCAATGAAATTATGGAAAAAATGAAAGGAGAAATAAAATTGATAAATTTCTAGCCAATTTCATGAAAAAAGGAAAGAAAAATATAAATTCATGCATTAAGAAATGAAAAGGGTTAAATGCCTACAGATCTGAGAGAAATTCAGATCATCAATACCTACTTCTGAAATCTTTACTTTCACAGGATGGGAAAGAGGAAAAGGACAATTTCCTAGATACATATAAAATGTCACAGTTTAGCCAAAAAGATATACAAATTCCAAATAATTCAATAATGAAGAATAAAATTGAAAATGTAATAAAAAAACCTACCAATAAGGAAAAGCCCAGGTCCTGATGGATTCACAGCCGAATTCTACATGAAATTTAGAAAAGATTTAATGCCAAGTTTTTTCAAATTCTTCAATCAAATTGAAAGGGAAGCAATTCTCCCAAACACATTCCTGGAGACAAGTAATAGTCTGATTCCAAAACCAGAGAAAGATCCAACTAAAAATGAGAACTATACACCAAACTCTGATAAATCTAGATGGAAAAATCCTCAATAAATACAAGCAAACAGAATGCAGCAAGTCATCAAGAAGATTATCCATCATGACCAAGTGGATTTATTCCAGGAATGCAGGGATGGTTCAAAATATGCAGATCCATAAGTGTAATATACTACATCAATAGAATGAAGAACAAAAGCCACGTGATCATCTCAATGGATGCAGAAAAAGCTTTGGACAAAGTTCAACACTCATTCATGCTAAAAACCCTAAAGACAATCAGAATAGATGAGAAATCAATAGTAAACATCATACTAAATGGGGAAAAACTGAAGGCCTTCACTTTATTTTTTTTCTCTTTTCATTCATTTATTTTTAACAAAGGTATAACTTACATGCAATAAAATGCATAAACCTTAAATATACCACTTAATGCATTTTATATATGGACATTCTATTTATTTATTTTTATTGAGAAACACATATCAGTGAGAAAGTTTCAAAGCTGAGGACAGCTTTCAATAATTAATATATTGTATGTTGTTATCTTCTTAGTGGTTATCCATAGTACAAGCAGCAGACAGGATATCCTGTCCAAACACTATGAGTACAAATCTTTCTTTTCACTGAGTTAAGCAAAAGTAGCTGTATATCTATCCTAACTATTCTGTATATACAAATACAAAATTGTTCTTCCTTTGTAGCCCCTTTTTTGTTCAGTCCTGTCAGAGACAGGTATTCCATTGGCATCTAAATACTATAGGTGCATGAATTCAGCAAAACACTCCAACACAGTCCAGCAGTCCACACTAGTAGTGGGTTATCCACAGAATTTGTTGACTTGAGCCTTTCACATCTCAGTATATTAATTTGGCTTTACTTTATATACCTCATTTTTATACTTTTCTGCTGAATGGTTAAGACCAACATAAAGCAAGACCTACAAAACAAGAAATGTAACTTTTGTATCTGATAAGGTCAGTCAAGTACCCTCAGGGTTTAGCCTATAACCTTGTACCTCACTTTGTAGATCCTTTGCCAGTGTCAGCCTTGTGGATGAGTTACAGTCATTGCTTGACCAATTTGCTCTCTGTGAAAGCCTGTGAGAAAGTTTTCTTTCTATGTGACTCTCCTTAAGGCATTCACTTTAAAATCAGGAGCAAGACAAGGATGTTCACTGTCCCAACTCCCATTCAATATAGTTCTGGAAAAATTAGCTAGAGCAATTAGATAAAAGAGAGAAATCAAAGGAATAAGGATTTGAAAAGAAGAAGTGAAATTATCATTATTTGCAGATGACAAGTACTCTACATAGAAGACCACAAATCTCTATCAATTGCCTTATAGATTTTATCACTAAATTCAGTAACATAGCAAAATGCAAAGTCAACACCCAAGTAGCATTTTTATACACAAACAGTGAGCATAATGAGAGAAAATTAGGGATACTATACCTTTCACAATGTCATCCCCCCAAATGAAATACTTTAGGAAGGAATCTCACAAAGGAAGTAAAAGATTTGTGTAGTGAAAATCCATGAAAATGGAAAGATGTTTCGTGCTCTTGACTTTTTTTTTTTTTGCAGAATTGGGGATCAAACTCAGACCCTTGTGCTTGCCAGGGAAGCGCTTATTCCACTGAGCCATCTCCCTGGCCCCTTCCATGCTCTTGAATGGGAAGAACCAACACTGTGAAATGACCGTATTCTTAAAATTGTTGTACACATTCAATACCAGTAGTATACCTCACAGAGCTTGAGAAAACTTTCCTCAAATTCATTTGAAATCAGAAGAGACCCAGAATATAAAAAGCAGTCCTGGAAAACAAAGGAAAGGCAGGAGGTACCACAATCCCTGACCTGAAATTATTCTATAAAGGTACTGTGATAAAATCAGCATGGTATTGGCACAGAGACAGACCTGAGCATCAGTGTAACAGAGTAGAAGATGCACACACAACTGCAAACATACTCAGCCACCTTATTTTTGATAAAGGGCCCAAAGATGCTCACTGGAAGAAAGCCATTTTAATAAACAGTGCTGGAAAAATTCACTTTCCACATGCTGAAGGTTAAAATTAGCCCCATGCCTATCACCATGAACAAAACTACAGTCAAAATGGATAAAAAATTTAAATGTTAAAAGAGAAGCAATAAATCTTCTGGAGGAAAATGTAGGTAGAAATCTTAAAGACATAGGGGTAGGTAGAGAGTTCACGAACAAAAACCAAACTGCATGGGAAATACTTCAAAGAATCAACAATTGGTATTTTATCTTTTAGAAAAATTTCTGCATTCCAAAGCAAGTCTCCAACAGAGTAAAAAGAAGACCCACAAACTGGGGAAAATTAAAGTTAACTATCCTTCTGACAAAGGTCTTCTATGTACAACATATAAAGAATTTAAAAAAATCAGGTCCCCACAAATTCAAACACCCAATCCAAAAATGGGCATCTGAGATGAATACACACTTCTTAAATGAAGAAATACAAATAGCAAATAAATATTTGAGAAAACCCTCAACATCATTTATCATTCAAAAAATGCAAATTAAAATGCTGAGGTTTCATCTCTCTGCAGAAAGAATGGGTAACATGAAGTCAGCCAATAACAAATCCTGGAGAGACTGGACAAAAACAAACCCTTATCTACTATTGCTGGTAGTGCAGACTCATAGAACCAGTATGGAAATCTGTATGGAGATTCCTTGAGAAGCTGGGATTGGAGATCTCATTAAAGCCAGCTATTCTCCTTCTGGATACTTTTCCCAAAGAACTGAAAACTTCATAGCAAAGTGATATATGTACACCCATGTTAATAATAGCACGATTTGTCATAGCTAAATCCTGGAAAGAGCACAGATGCCCATCATCTGAGGAATGGATAAACAAGATGAATGGAGTATTATTCAGCTATAAAAGGGGTAAATTTGAATCTTTTGTTGGTAAATGGATGCAACTAGAGAACATACTCTTAAGTGAAATGAATCAGACCTACATGTGCAAACACTGTATTGTGTCCTTAGTGTGAGAACTTGAAAGAGAAAAATGGAATCTGAAGGGTACAGTAGATACTGGGAAAAGAGAATGAACTTATTCAAAAGGAAAGAGTTATTGAGTTTAGGAGAAGGAACTAGAGAGGGAGTAGGGGAAAGATATATATATCTGTGTATGTAAGCAACTGTACTGTGGATTTCTGCTGGTCTATGGAAAGGAGGAGATAATGCTTAATTTGTTTTGTTTCAGTGTTTCCATTGTTGGTACATTTTGTCTTCTTAATTTCTTAAACATTTCTTTCTTTTTTTCTTTTCTGCTTCCAATTTTGCATGTATATGCCTGGTAATGTGAATAACTGGTTGGAAGATGATAGTATGCATTATAACAAATACTGTGAAATTCATATTATTTTGTTAAGTGACATTCTGTATCATTTGTAATTTTTGTTTTAATCCTATTTTGTATTAACTTCAAAAAATAAAAAATAGAGGGCTGGCCAGATAGCTCAGCAGACTAAAGTACCTGCTTAAGCAAGCGCAGGAACCAGGGTTTTATCTCCAGTGTGCCATGCTGGTCCCATCCCTGGAGTGCACTGAGACTGTGATTGAGACTGGGCATAGTGGTGTGTGCCTGTAATCCCAGCACTTGGGAGGCTGAAAACAGGAGAATCACTGTGAGTCTGAGCTGTTAGTAAGACCCTGTACTAAAACACATTAAAAAATAAATTAAAAAAGCACACTGAGTGAAGATCATAAAGAAGTCTGTTGAAAGTCAAACAAATTTACAAAGTAACAATCTGAAAAAATGGTCTGGTGAGATAGCTCAGTAGAATAAGTGCTTGCTTGGTGAGTGCAAGGTCCTGAGTTCAATCTCTGATACTGAAAAAAAAAAAAAAAAAAAAAAAAAAAAAAAAAAAAAAAAAAAAAAAAAAAAAAAAAAAAAAAAAAAAAAATCCCAGTATTTGCAGCTGAATTTCTTATAGAATGTTGTAGTTTGTGAGAAATGAAAAATATTAAGATGGCTATAAGAAGTATATTTTTGATATGAGAGGATTTTTGTATTGCACGTTTTGTCATGCTGAAAGATGCAAAGAGATAACGACATGATTGGGAAGCTTATGCCTATCAAAGAATAGCTTGTGAAAGTAGCTCATTAAAGGAAACACATATAGTTAGTTACTTACTAATTTGGTGAAGCTCAATCTTTCTTCTAAAAACTTCCACAAGGGAAATGATCAAATCAGCCTAAAACAAAAATGGTTAAGAAAAGTGTAAAAACCCACCTCATTAGTATGTACATTGGCTAACTTTAAAGTAGAATATACAGGAAAATATGGGGTAAAGTTGCCCTCCTCCCCTAGGTTAAGAACTCTGTGTGAAATGGATTGGCCCTCCTTGGACGGTATATAGCCAGGTACAATTGATAAAGAAATGATTCAGTGCATAAATAAAATTGTAACCAGGAGGCTAAACAAAACCTGATATGAGGCAGAAAAACAGACCTTTGACATTAGTGCTCATAGGCAAAAAGACAAAATTCACTAAAAGGCAAACATGAGAACATCGACAAAACAGGAGCCAAACTCAGGTGGTATCTTCCCATCATCCAATGCTAGACTGGGATCATTGTGTGCAATGTAAAAAATATGGACAGTGGAAAAATATATGCACCAAAATGATAATAGATCTGATAAAAATTTCAAAACTATCCATTTTCCTGAAAGGGATATCATCCCCTCAAAAAATGAATAAAAAACCAAATATTGACCTTATTGGACTGACAGGAACTAAAAGGTTACCAGGACTAGGTCAGACCAGGCTTTATCTCCTTATATACCCAGGAGTCCATGGTCACCATGGCAGTGGGGGCTAGTGGATCAACCTTCTGGTAGATAGTAAGACTGAACATTCAGTAACACATGGCATATTGGGCCATTATCTAAAAATCATGTGACTATTAGGAGAGCCACTGGGTTCCCAAAAAGAGGCAATTTTTTCTGGTCTGCTAAGTATCATAGGAATAAAAGAGGCCTGACATAAGTTTGCATCTTCCAAACTGTCTGGTTTCCCTGCTGAAAACTCACATACTCAAAAACTTCAGGCCCAAATTATCTTTCAGCCATCGGGATAAAAGAAGAACAGCATAGCACAGCACAAAGCTAACACTGAGGATTGCCGCACCTTACTGTTCAAGACATCAAAGAGTGAGCTGTGCCAATGACAATGAATTAAAATGATTCTTGCATTGAAGGTGAGTTTTGATAAAACTATTGCCATCAAGATGTAGTTAGAACTGGGACCGGTGAGATGGCTCAGTAGAATAAGCACTTCCCTGGCAAGGGAATGGGCCTGAGTTCAATCCCCAGTTCCGCCAAACAATAAAAAAATAAAAAAACATAGCTAGAATTGTAGCTAGCATGTATCTGTAGCAATGCTAAGCACCCATTGAGCAGCAGGAAACCAGCAAAACTGGAGGCTAGTTGGCAGTGGAGAAACAAACAACTTGGCAACTTGACATTGAAGAATGTATACCAAAGAGCCTGACAACTGGGTACAAAGCTGCAAGGCAGCACAAGGCTGCACTGGAGGAAGTTGAGCGACTTGAAGCCAAGGTGAAAGAGCTCTGATAATTCCAGGAGTAGGAAAAACAAGACTCAGCTCAACAGCCACAGCCAGCTCATGAAGCTGCCCAGAAGTGGCTACAGACAGAAGGAAAAAAAAAAAAAAACATAAACATGCTGGAGCAGCTGCTTGGAGAGACAGAGACAGCTCAGCAAGGGACTGAGAAACCTGAGGAATCTCAACAACATGCCAAGTGTAAGACAACATTCTCACCAGCAGGAAAAAGAGATACAGTGACTAAACCAATTGACAGAGACACGTGTCTTGGCCAAAGTACAACCAGAGCTGGAAACACAAAACTACAATGGCAGAAAGAAACAATAGACCTACAAGAGCACAGTACCTAGAAAGAGCTACAACATGGGCGACAGAGTGCAGAGGTAGAAATCCAAGTCAAGATACAATAGGTGGAGACACCAAACACAGGTGGAGTTTGCACATCAAAAAAGAAGGTCTACATGATGTGTCTATGGCTGGACACAACTGAGCACCAGCAAGGTGGGGCTAAGGATGAACTGAAGGCTCTGTGTACATAGATGGTATAGACCAAAGCCCCAAAGTGACAAACATAAAAGGGGGCTAAGCACTTACAAAGACAAATGCTGGGGGAGAGTGAACACAACCATCAAGCAGAGACAAAATTGGCCCTAAATGTGAAGGATAATAATGAGACAACTCAAAAAATCAGAGGCCTCTGTAGTCACTGGAGGAAATGCAACTACATTCCAAGGAGGCAGAGAGATGATTGCAATAGACAGAGCCAGAGAAATACAGACAGGACAGGTAACCCTAAAGACAAATCCACGTAACACATGACCAAAGCTACCAGGCATTCTATGAAAAAAAGACTATACAGCTAAATCACATCCTGCAGGAAAAATATGAAACAGTGGCCCTGCAGTGGCAGGATAAAGCAAAGCAACAAGTACAGAAGTGGACAAAAGTGTTCATGAGAAGGCTGAACAGGGACTGGTGTGGTAACAACTAAGGGCCAATGAGACACAGGTGATAGCTACAAGCAGAGATGGTAACGGAAGAGAAGAGCTTGACACAGCCCAAAGCCAAAAACAAATAAACAAAAATGAAGACTATATTCAGATAAACCACCAACGGGGCTAGAAAGGAGCTCCTCCTTTGGCAAGCTGACTGGGAGAAAACAAAACAAATCGAAGAGGCCCTGACTCAGGTTCCAACCTTAGGACTGTCAGTTATAGCCAAGACCTCCTTCCTGTATGCCCAAAAACAACAACAAAATGCTCTAGGAGACTTAACCCAGGTCACCAGATCCTGACATTTTTCAATGGCACACTTGTCAGAACAGACTCTGTAGCCCTCAGGTGCCATCCATGTGTTAGGGCACTTGCTACAACTGCCCTGCTGATGCAAAAGGGCTTTCAGCTAGCTGACTTTGGGACAACACCATTTGAGTATCACACTTAAGTTATAACCTTAATGGACAATAGAGGACACCATTGGTTGTTAAATCTGAGGATGATTTGGTATCAGGGGCTGTTATATGAAAATCCACAATTAACTCCAGTGACACCTTGTCCCCAGTCAAACCAGGAGTTCCCCTATGTGATTGTGTGATTATGCTAGAAAGGGTCCAACAAAGAGGATATAAAATGGTGATTTAAGACTGTGATAGAGGCCCAGCCTCTGGCTACCAGAACCTTAGCCCAGTAGGCAGAGCCAATAGCCTTGATAAGGGTTCTTTCTTGGCAAAGAATAAAATGGTTAACATCTCCACTGACTCCAAATACAAAAAAAGAGGGCTCCTGATGGTTGGGAGAAAGGAGATAAAGCTGAAAACAAACAAAACAGATTTTACCTCTTTTAGAAGCTGTATGGGCCACAAGGGAAGTGGCCGTTATATCTTGCAGGAGACAGCAGAGGGCTTGAACCATAGAAGCAAGAGGAAATGAAAAGACAAGAAAGCAAAACAGACACCAATGACAGCCCCACAAAGGGAGTCCCTAGCTATGCCCTGCATCCTGGAGCTTCCTCTCCCAGAGATTTCAAATTACTCTCCATATAAAAAGACATGATTTGCCCAAGAATCTGGAAATTATATCAATAAAAGGTGACCATTCTTTGGTGAGAGACTGGCCATCCCAAAAATGGTGACACCAAGGTTTCTGAAACAATTTCATCAAGGGAAAAGATGACACTGGAGATACTCCAGGGACATCATTTCTATGTGTTATGGCTTATAGCCATCACCAGAGCTATTTGTAAACAATGCCTAATCTATGCTCAAAGCAATCTAAGGCACAGGCCCTCTGAACCCCTAAGTATTCAAGAAATGGGTGTGAACCCCTGTGAAAATGGAACTGCCTTCAGCAGTAGGCTATCAATATATGTTAGTGTTTGGCTATAATTTCTCAGAACAGGTAAAGGCTTTCTCCATCTGAACAGAAAAAGACAAAGGGTGATCAAGGTATTATTAAGTAACATCATCCTAACATTTGGACTGTCCCTGATTTTAGGGTCAGACAATTCATGGCAGAGGTACTACAGGGGCTTATCTGGATATTAAAGATAAAATAGAAACTACACATGGTGTACAGACCACAGAGCTCAGAAAAAAAATGGAATGCATGAATCAGACACTTAGATAATAGTTTGAAAATATTGTTAAGAAACCCACTTGACATGAGATCAAGTCCTGCCCATGGTATCCCTTTGAGTCCAGTGAACTCCCACCAAAGTGGGTATTCTCCTTATCAAATCTTGTTTGGCTTGTCAGCCCAAGCATAGGTAGAATTAAGGGTGATCTCCATAAATTAGAAAAATTGATCTTAAGGAGATGAAGACTGTTTTTTAAAAATAGTCATGTAAGACCTCCATAAGTGTGTACTGGAGAAAATACTCATATGCACAACAAGTCAAGTTTTCAGTAATATAAAAATACAACAAGGTGGATTTTGTTGTTGTTGAATTACAATTTATTTTTAAAGTTCCTGGATACTTCTCTGCTGTTGGTGGGATGGAGACTGGTCCAACCACTATGGAAATCAGTGTGGAGATTTCTCAGAAAACTAGGACTAAAGATTCCATTCAAAGCAGACATTGACCTCCTGTGTATTTTTCCAAATGAACTGAAATACCACAGCAATATATGCACACTCATGTTTATAGCAGCTCAATTTTCCATAGCTACATCTTGGGAGCAACCCAAATTCCCATCAAGTGAGGAAAGATGTGTTTTTTGCATAGTGGAGTATTATTCAGCTATAAAAAGGATAAATTTGAGGCTTTTATCGGTAAATGGATGCAACTAGAGGACATACTGATAAGTGAAATCAATCAGACTCGCATGTGCAAATATTGTACGTATTGTCTCACTAGTGTGAGAACCTGAAAAAGAAAATAAAATCTGAAGGCTGCAGTAGATTTTATGAAAAGGGAGCAAATCTGTTCATAAGGGGAACTACTGAGAAGAGGAGAAAGATAGGAGATGGAAGGAGGGGGTAGAGATATATTCAATGTATATATGCAGGATGGCTTGGATAATTATACTGCTGATTTCTGTTGGTCTATGGAAAGAGCAATTAATGCTTAATTTTTAAAAATTTTCCCTTCTTAAATTCTTTGTTTTTTTTAAAAAATGTATTTAGAACAGGGTCTACATGGTCTCACTACACAGATCATACTTGTAGTGATTCTCCTGTGTAGTGAATCCCAAGTGATGGGATTACAAGTGTCTGTCAACACATCTAGTCTCAATCCTTGTCTCAGGACAGGACATAGATTAGGCATTGTTTACAAATAGCTCTGGTGATGGCTATAAGCCATAACACATAGAAATGATGTCCCCCCTGGGGGTGTGGCTGGCATGGCAGGCCAGGGAATCAAACCCCCAACCCCTGAAAAAATGGTAGTTCTTAATTAATGTTTCCTGAAGTTGAAATGCTCCCTACACTCCTCCCTTCAAATTCGAACCTGTATATTCTTAATTGTATTTTAAGAAACAGCCCTAAATGTACACTACTCTACAAAGTCTTTCCAATCAAGTTTGGACAGTGTAGTCAGAGCTTTAATGTATTATTAACTTCACAAAAGTGTAAATAAAGGACCGTTTTGGTGTGAAAAAAGAGAGGAAAAATGTTTGTATACACAAAAGTTAGGATAGATAAACACCTACTTTCTCTTAGTTCGATGACAAAAAAGGTTTGTAGTAATAGTGTTTAGACAAGATATCATGTCTGCATCATGCACTATGAATAACTACTACGAAGACAATATGCAATGTATTAATTATTGTAACCATCCTACTAACCTGTTTTGGAACTGATTCATTGCTATTTTCTCTTTTTTTCTCATTAAAATGAATTTAAAAAAAAGAGTATTGGGCTTATTCAAGGTACGATAGTGTATATTTCTAATCCCAGAAATCTAGGAAGTTAAGGTAGGAGGATTACAAGACAAGGAAACAATTTAGCAAGACTATTTAAAAAAATTATGAAAAGTGGATGTCGATGTAGTTCAGTGCAAAGGCGCTGGGTTCCCTCCCTACAGCACTGAAAAGAAGAATGTACTGGGCTATTGGAATCAGAAGATTCCCAGTTTAAAACCACATCTGACATTTAGTTGTTCCATGCTGTTGGAAAACTTCTGTATTCTCTACCTAGATATTCGTCTGTTATAGGGTATTGTCATAGTATGTACATCACAGTGGTGCGCAGGATGGAGACATGCACATGGAACGCTAGCACAGGTTCAGAAGATTAGGAAATCCTTCATAAATACTACATAGTAGAAGATGGAAAAGAAAGTTCCTTTTTTTTTTTTTTTTTTCTTTAGTTAATAAAAATGCTCAGCCTCTCCGGGTTGGGTCAAATTTGTAAATGAAAACGTCTCTTCAACTGTAATACTGAGCAAACACGGAATTGATATTCATGTGCCCTAAGATATTTTGGGCAAAGTTCTAAGCTCACCTTTATAAAATTGCTTTCCTTTGACTGCTTGCACCGAGTGCAATAATACCACGTTTGAGCTAGAGAAACTGAACCCCAAAGGCACATCCCTCAGACACCGGGCTCGATCAGCACCTGCAGAACCGACGTCCCCAGGCCGGAGCTCCGCTCTCAGGCCCCCTCCCTCGCAGCTGCGCAAGCGTACAGCGAATTGGCTCCGTCTCCCGCGTGCCCCCGCCCCCGCCGGGCCCCCGCCGGCTGCCCAGGACGCAGGCGCGTCTCCCGGATCCTAGTCCTAGTCTCCCTCTCCAATCTCCTGACTCAGTTCCCCCTCCTCCTCCTGCACCTCCGCAGGTTCAAACTCTCCTTGCGGAGCGTGGCGGCGATCACGGGGTCACGTGATGAGCATCCTGCTGCCCAACATGGCGGAGTTCGACACCATCTCGGAACTGGAAGAGGAGGAGGAAGAAGCAGCAACGTCGTCGTCGTCGTCGCCGTCGTCGTCGGTGTCTGGGCCCGAAGATGACGAGGAAGACGATGAAGATGAGGAGGTGGAGGAGGAGGAGGACGAAGAGGAAGGGGTAGAGGAGGAGGCGCCGCCTCCGCTGCGGGTCGTGAGTGAGGAGCATCTGCGGAGATATGCCCCCGACCCTGTGCTGGTGCGGGGCGCCGGCCACATCACTGTGTAAGGGGCCGTGGGGTTGGAAAGGCCGAGCTCTGGCGGCAGGGCAAATGGGCAAGGGATGGGGGAGGCTGGGGGGATGGGTGATCGAGAGGAGCTGTTAGGAAAGGACACCTGCTCCGAATGGAGCCCCCGGGAGGGAGTGGATGCGAAGGGAGCGAGGAGGATGTATTGATGTACCAAATGCAGCTTTCGAGTGAGCCTGAGGCAGGGAAGTTAGGGGTTTGCGAGCTGGAGGCACTGGCGTGGGGGTGAGCCTCCTGGTTTTGTACGTGTACTGGCAAGTGAATAGTGTCCAAACTGCAGAGTGTACGCGAGGATTCTTTGCTGCCAACATAAGAGTCTGTGGGAAAACAGGGACTGCTGTGACGTGTGACAAGAACTAGGCTTCGATTCTTGAAAACAAAGATACGTTTTGTGAATATTATAAATATCCACCCACCCACGTATTCATCCCTTCCTATCTAATTTTTATATGAATGAATGCAATCATCTTTGCTCGCTTCGAGCGCCGCTCACTCTGCACGATCCTTAAATATTACACCATTAGAGGTGCAGGTTGCTAAGTACTACGGCTTCAGGAGCCTCTGCTGCTAGTCAGCTTCTACTTTTTCCTGGCCCTGTGACCTTGAGTCGCTTCCCATTTCTGTGCCTTTGTTTCTCCATCTGTAAAATGAATTGGAGTGGATTTTTTAAAAAAATTAATTGATATATATATTTGGGATACATAATAATTACACTCACCTTGAGGGAATTGATACCCCTATATGATTTCAGTTCCGAGATAACGTAAGATACTTCTATGGGATTTTTTCATGACCAAATACTAAATTTGCAAAATTTAAATATATATGGAAATAAGTCTTCCACGAACTGAGGACGACTTCTTCAAAATATCCGTGGTGGGGGGAACAAAACCAAAGAAAAAACCAAAATACCCATGGTAGCTTCTTAAAAAAAAAAATTTAAATATTGTGTCGTATTTAAGAAAATGAAATGGGAGTGGCTTCATAAGATTGGTTGGGAAGCAAGAAGAAAAAATTGCTATTTCTCTGGCTTTTGAAGAATGCTTCTATTTTTTATTTGCTTAAATTGTAAATATTCGGAAGCTTGAGAATCCAGCTATATTCATTCTCATAACTGCTTTACTGTATTTTCAAAATAGCTTGTGCTTTCCTTTATACTGTCTATAATTTTAATGATGGCTCTCCCAGAACCTCTGGCTTTGAGTTGAGTTCATACTGTATGAAATCATCTAGTACGAACGACCTGCTCCCTCTAGTGTCTTCCCCCCTCAACCAGGGATTGGACTCAGGCCCTTTTGCCAGGCAAATGCTTATTCTACCGAGCTGTCTTCCCCATCCCCCCCATAGTAGCTTTTAATCTTTTTTTTTAAAACATGTTGAGTGTTTTGACTGTTACGGTTTTGTAGTCTTTTCATGAAATGCATTAACAAATATTTTGAAATTGTAGAAGGATTTGGGGAGGGGTTTAGACCTGTTTTTTGATGAGGCAATTTAGGGAAGTTTTCCTTCATCCAAGAATTTTGCAGGTAGCCTACGGTGTTCAGATGCCAGCTTACCAAGCTGTTGTACGTCTGTTCCTTTAAGTAGGGTGAGGCAATTTATTAGTTAAGCTACTGCAATTGTTTTTTGCAGGGAAGGTTCCTTTCATTCAGATTATTTTCATAACCTCAGCAAAGGTATCTTATTCTAGCCCATAATTTTATTTCAAGCAGTCCAACTCCACCAATTATTTTCTGAAATTCAGAGTAGGAAAGGAGCAAGAAGACAGAAATTAAGTTCCCTGAAACTTATTTGTGGTTCCATTCAACTCTCCACATAACCATGGTGAAGTATTTACTAACTTATTTTCTTCATTAAAGCAGGACACTGACACTTGGTATTCTTGGGCCCTCAAAGTAAAAATTCTGGAGTTACAGTTGTGAACAGAAAGTTTATTTGATTGAAGTCAAAACTGTAAAAACAGCAGCCAGTTCTTGGATCACTAGATAAGGTAGCAAATTTGGAAACTTATTTAGGTTTATTGTATACATTCTTCACCTAGGAAACACATTTGATGTCAAATGCCTGGGATTTGAGGAAATAATTAAAACTTTAGAGAAAATTGTGCTGAATCTGAGAAATAGGCTATAGTAGTAAAACCTTCCTTAATTAGGTGAAGTAATATTAGGAAATCTCCAGCATTTCAAAAATAAGAATAGTAAAATATCAACTTCTGTTGAATTTTTTTCCAGGATAGGAATATTTGAGTTGCCCTAAACTATATACCTTATCAGTTTTTCTTTTTGTGTGATGCTGGAGATTGAAACTAGGACCTTGCATGTGCTAGGAAAACACTTATTATTGAGCTACATCTCCAGCCCTATCCTTGTCTGAATGAAATCCTTCTTATTTGCTCTTAATGCTGAGGTTTTTCATTCAGTTTGGCACAAGCATGCAGGATAGACTAGAGTGGAGAAAGGTTGCAAACTGCCAGTGAATAAACATTTCATTGTTTATTCTGTAAGGACATTAATTTTTGTCATTTTAGAATGTGAGAACCACTGCTGCTTGTCATCCAAATTCAGAAAGCTCCAAGGAAATATTTTAAGGGTTTCAAAGGTAAGAAGTGATAGGTGTTTAAGGTAAATGTATTTAACCTAATTCAGACTCAGTATATCTTAAGCCTAAGAGTTTTTTTCTTTCCACATTGGCTATGTTTCTGGTTGCTGTATTTCTGACCCTGATGCCACCATTCTGATCCATCTCTCAGGGTAATATTTAAAATCTTTGAATTATATTGACTCTTCCTTCTCCTTAAATTACCTTATGCCCATCTTTTCTAGACCCATGGCATCATTATTTTTTGAAATGTCTCTTAGATTCTTTTCTGTTTTCTTCCTTCCTGTTTGGCACCATCTGGTTGGGGTTGCCATCATCTTCTGCTTGAATTATTGGCAATGTGTTGCCTCTCTCCACTCTAGTCTGTTCTATATGCTTGTGCCAAACTAATTTTCTTCAAACACAGTTTAATTATGTCACTCTCCTGCTGCTAACCTGCACTGGATCTTAATTAGCTCTAACTTTCTGTGCTGCCTTCTTCCAACTAAAGGGTTCAAGGAGTTCTTCCACTTATCCAGAGTGTACCCCTTCTTTTGTACCTTCCACAGCCTTTCTCTTCCAGCCTGCTCATAGATCTTTCCCATCAGGCAGCCCTTTTCTCTCCGATATGATCTCTTTTTATCCCTTGACTGGCTCACACTGTAATGTATTTAATCTTTCTGATTTGTTGAAATAAGACAAAAGTTATCTAATAGTTCCTTTGTCTATTATGTAATTTTTCTCTTGTCAAATTTTGTAAGGCTAGCTTATATTAACCATATTTATCCATATTTATTTCTTCCGATTTAGATTCTTGAACCTCAGCCACAGAGGGTTTCACCTTTGTTTGAAATCATCATTATCCTCTTTTTTGCTAAGTCTGTGGACAGTTTTCATTCTCTATCTTTCTATCCGCCATACTGCATTTGACACTAATTACTCTGTCTTTCTTGACTTCTACTCCAGGGTGTCACAAACACACAGGCCTTTAGAAGTAAGACAAGTCACAGATGGGATCTTAGTTGAACTGTGTTGGGATAAGAAAGAGTTGATATAGAGATGGGCTGGCTGGGGAGATAGCTTGGCAGTCTAAGCACCTGTCTGACAAGCTTAAGGACCCAGGTTGAATCCCCAGTACTGCATGCCGTGCTGCGCAATACCAAATAAATAAATATTGAAAAAAATACAGAAATGGGTTAAATAACCTGCAGGGCATGTGGGATGAGGAAAAAGAAAATGGGGCAGCATAACCAAGAACACTTGGTAGTCAAGGACACCGTGTGTTTGTGTTCTTGCTCCCAGATGCCTAGCAGGTTCTCACATACAGTGTAGCCTAAACATTAATCTTGGACACTCACGATGGGATCTTGTTAGGTTCACCTAAAGTAACCCAAAAGTTGAGACTCAAGATATACAAAAATAAAGACCAATGGCGGGATGGCAGCCTTTTTGCTGTAGACCTTGCTTTGCTTGCATTAAGTGTCCGTGTGTCTTTGTTTGTGGCCGGTGTCCATGAGTCTTTCCCAACAGAACTGGAAGGTATATGTCTTGCTTAAAGGTGCTCAAATTCTGATTAAAAGAAAATACTTGGCCAGCCTGAAACTTGACTCTCCTGATTCTCCTTGTACTTGTCAGGCTATTTCTTAACCTCATTCAGTGGGCTCCTCTTACTTTCTTGCATCTTAAGTACCAGTGATCTTCAGAGCTTTGTGCTCAGCTCTCTACTCTTCTTTTCTCTCCCTAGTTGGTGTCATCTTATGGTTTCAATTGTCTTATGTCTCTGAAATATGTATCTCTGTAGCAGACTCTGCTTGGCATTTTGCCTGGGTCTTTTCACTTAATGGCCCACTGTCATCTTAAATTTAATGTGTTTAGACAGGACTTAGCTTCCTGTCCCACTCCTTCTATCCCCACAATCTGGTAAATGCCTTCCACGTTTGTATTCCCTGTCTCAGTTGAATATTCCTCTACCTATCCCATTATCCATCCTTGGTTCCCCTTCCCATTCATACTTCCCACAGCTAAGAAATCAGCAGATACTGGAAACTATGTGACCCCCAAATTGCCTCTTTTTCCCCTTTCCATCACTTCTATTATTCAGGCCCCTTTCAGCACACTAACTAGTTGTTTTGCCTTCATCCTTAACACTCTTACATGCGTCGCCTGCTACTAGGGAGTAAAGACATCAAAGTTCCTAACCAAACTGCTTTCTGAAGATTTTCTATAGTTCTCACTTCACTCCCAGGAAAGTCTTTAAGCATATAGGAGTGGCCCTTGCTCATCTTCAGCCATTTCCCTCACAGCTTTTTTTTTTTTTTTTTTCTTGGAACCAGGAATTGAACTCAGGCCCTTGCACTTGCCAGGCAAGCCCTTATTCTACTGAGCCATTTCCTCGGCCCCTCCCTCACAGCTTTTATGTTTGCTGTTTCTTATTATCAGTTTTCAAACTGGGGCTATCTAAAACTGGGGCCAGTATCTGCCTCCCCTCCCCCCTAGCTTTCCATATATCACCACCTCCAAGTCTTTGCCTGCATTAAATTGTGAGCTGTACCAGCAAGAACAATGTCTGATTTTCTCTGAATCCTCAGTACCTAGCCCAATACCTAGCATGAAGTGAGTTGAATGAATATTGGTTCACTTTAGTAACATTCAATATGCCTGCTGTAGTGAAAACTATGCCATGGGTACTACTTAATTGAGTCATAGTGTAGAGGACTTTATAGTACACATCTAGATGGATGTAACAATGTCATCAGTTTCATTGACGAGGTTTATGACATGACCTTACATCTGAAAACATTAAACTAGCCCCTATTTATCATAGTACAGCTCTCTACTATTTTGACCTTGTCTTTACTTTAATAAGGTGTAATATTTTAACATGCAATTAGTTATAATTTCTTAAGAAGTAAAATGGAAAGAAAAGAGGTAAAATGGCCTAACGATTGTAATTCCAGTTTTTTTGTTTTTTTTGTAATTCCAGTTTTAAAGTAATCAAGGGGCCTCAGTGGAATAAGTGCGTCTCTGTCGAGCACAAGGGCCTAAGTTCAATTCCCGGTTCTGCCAAAAAAAAAAAATCATAAATGAATACTTGGGTTTATTGTTCTAAATTTTATTTTATTTTTTGTGGAACTAGGGATTGAACTCAGGCCTTTGTGCTTCTACTGAGCCTTTTCCCTGGCCTAAATTTAAAAATACATGACCATTTTATAGATTTGAGATTATAAAAACGAAAGCATTGAAAAGTCTCTTGAGATTATTGTTTTAAAAATGCTGTGCATCCAAATGGGGATCTTTTTTTCAGTACTGGGGATTGAACTCAGGGCTTTGTGCTTGCCAGGCAAGTGCTTATTCTACTGAACCGTCTCCTCAGCCCGTATGCATCTAATGATGTTATGTATATATTTATTGCTTTTCTTCCTTTTTATTTATTTTTTGTATTTAGGACAGGGTGTACAGGGTCTCACTGCATAGATCCGACTTGTAGTGATCTGTCTATTTACAACTTCCCAAAGGGGGGATTACAGGTGCTGCCACCCTGCGCTCAGTCTCAATCACTATCTCAGTGTGCCCTCTGGGGTGGCCCAGGCAGGCCAGGGGATGGAACTTCCCACCCCTGTATCTAAGCAGATGCTTTAATCCTCTGAGCTATTTGGCTGACCCTTTTCTTCTTTTTTAAAAATAAACATTTAGATCCAGTGTGTTGAAATAAGGAAAATATATATCTCATGAGACTTTTTCGTTATTAATAGATATTACCATGTTCTTTATAGTCTTAAAATATATGGATATTTACCATTGCTAGAATACTGCTATAGACATTAGTAGAAACAATAGATTGCCAATTCTCAGGAGTTCATAAATTATTTCATTAAAATTAATCTTAAAACCTGAGGTTATTAGGCATAGAATAAAGATGATGATCCAATCTGTGTAGCAGTGCATTTCTGCAAAAACTTAGTAGTATAATTTCTGATACTTCTTAAACCAGGTAATGGAATGATTTTTCTCTTATCTTTGAAAAATTAGAGTAATGTACTATTAATTTATGCTTATAGATGAATATTTTATGAGACTTTAGACTTTGTGAATACTGAGGTTATCTATGGTGTCTTGTCACTACAGAGTGACATGAGGTATGGTTATTTCTATATAGAGAGATCTCAGGATCTTTTAAAAGTCTCTGTGTTATATAGGATAGCCTTTTCTTTCCCCATTTTCTTTCATATAATAAGTACAGAGTTCAGTGTGTGTGCTTCGAATCAATATTGAGTGCAGGTTTCTCTTAAAATTGTGTAACTTGTTGGCAGAACGTTATTATACTTTCTGAAACGGTTTGAGCACATGAACTTTAACTTGTATAAGGTTTTGAAGGGGTCCCATACACCTACTTTGAAAAAGATTAAGAGGAGTGAGGAAAGGAAAAGGGTTTATAAGTCAAAGGACCCATTGTTTACTTCAGTTTTCTTTACTCCAAAGAATTGTGCTAAAACGTTAAACATTTTGATATTGAAGGCACTTGACAAAAATCTACAGTGATTGAGAATCACCAGTTGGGGGAGCTTCAAACACATAATAAATTATATATTTACTAAAATCGATAAGTAACAGTTTATATAGTCTCCAAGTGCCTGTTTAAAGCTCAGCAGTGTTCCACATCTTGGTCAGTGTCTGTCACAGATGACTAATGAGTAGATGAGTTTGTCTGATCTCTGTGAACTCAAAGTTCTTAACTTAATGGTTTGTTAATGAAACAGAGATGAGATCTTTTTTAGTAGTAGCCATTTCAACATTATCTTAGCAGGTACTAAGTAAAACTCTTGGGTCTAAAGATCTTTGGGTTATCTTTTTCTTGTATTGACTTTCTAAAGAAGAAAGTTAAGTGCCTCATGCACCAGAACAGGATTGCTACTCTTGGCCAAAATTGTGAAAGAATATTAGGCTTTGTCTTTCTTCCCCCTTTTTGGAGTGGCTCTGAATTAACTCTCCATACCCATAGCTTATGCATATACGCAATCAATCAATTGTAGATTACACCCCCAGCCCCTGCCCAATTATATCTATCCTAAATGCATACAGACTTTTTCTGTTCCTCAAATAATACAGTATGGTGATGATGTACATAATATCCATGTTTCACTAGTAACTATAATCTACAGGTGATTCTAAGTGTATAGGAGGATGTATGTAAGAATATGCAAATACTGTACTATTTTAATATAAGGGATTTGAACATCCAAGGATTTTGATGTTCAAAGTGAGGTCTGGATCCAGTCTCCCATAAGATACTGAGCACTAACTGTATGTAGATAGTAGGGGAGCATTTTACAAGTTGAGATGCCACTTTCCTTACCATTTCTAATGTACTTTTTATCTATTACAAAAGATAATTCCTTTTTATTTTTTATATTAGACAAGAAAATTAGTTATATTATTTCTGCAGCTATTTCTTGAGAACTTGAGCACTAGAGGTAAGTTCTGTGAAGAACAGAGATAACAAAATATAAGCTTTATTTTCAAAGCTAACAAGATAATTGCCATTAGAATATTGATATGGAGCAGCAAAGAAAAAATACAATATTTTATTAATTAGTGAATTACATAATAACGGTAAGTAATGCATTGAGGGCATTGCAGTGGAGGCTAGAACTTGACTTAGACTTGAAGACTAGGATTTAAACTAGAGAGAGGGGGCAAACAAACTCCATGAGCAAAGACAACAGAGTGGCAGTGGGACTGGGAAAGGGAAGAATCATGTGAAGGATTTTAGAAGGCTAAGTGACAGCACTTAGGGACATGAACTTTGAAGCAAGGTGCAAAAAAGCAGGAGAGAGAAGGTACAAAAATGACTGCAAGATTTAGGTTAAAGGAAGAGTAATGTGCCATTGACAAGAGACAGGATTTGAAACTGGTTTTCCAGAAAGGGTAATACTTGATTTTGGATGTTTCAATTGAAATTGTATTGTTTTGTAGCAAAATAACAAAGTGAAGTTTTTCATTGTACATTTATTTATTTATTTATTTATTTATTTATTTATTTATTTATTTATTTAGGTACCAGGGCTCAAACTCAGGACCGCATACTTGTGAGGCAGGCACTTATGTCACTGAGTTATTTCCCCAGCCCTCATTGTACATTTAAAGATAAGGGACTAGAGCATGTTTGAAAATATGTATCACTAGATATAATAGATCTATTATTTAGATAATTGTTATAGTTCCTTTAGAAAAAGAAGCACATGAATTACAGCTAAGTTTCGGGAAAAGGTGAGTGTTGGGGTGCGATGAAAAGACTGGGATTATTAGGAATGGTGTGATCAACAGTGTCCTGACTGCAAAGAGGAGAAATTCATGCTTAGAAGAAAATGTTGAATTTGGCAATAAATAAGACAAGATGAACTTGTCTTTCTAAGTAAATTTACTGCATGAAATATTATTTTCTATAAAGTAATCACATCAAAAATCAGATTTTAAAAGGTTAAGAAAGGAGGGACTGTCAGGGAACTGCGCAGTGGAAAGTTCATTTGGCAAATGACAAAGTGCCACAACAGTAAGTGTAGCTAAGAGCTTTTATAATAAAACTATTCTAGGGGCTGTGGAGATGTCTTAGAATAAGCACATGCCTGGCAAGTGCGGGGACCTGAGTGCAGTCCCTGGTTCTGCAAAAAAAAAAAAAAGTATCCTAAATATTTTGAAGATTATTTGGTATCTAGTAAAGAACCATAGCTGGCATCTGAATCAAGCAGTGTAGTAGGTTATTGTGCCACAAACTTTTCTTAAATATCTACAAAATAGAGTCCAGTATGCCACTGAGCTTAATGGAAATCAGCAAAGTGACCAAGTTACAGTTTCTGTTCTCAAGGAGTTTACTTACAGAGGGGATGTAAAGGCTGGGTCATCATTTGATTCTGGGTTCTCCCCACTTACTTGATAAATACGTGGCCTGGGGCAATTCATTTAAAATTTTAAATTTTTTTCCTGAATGTCAGTTTTTTTGTTCAAACAGTGGGAGTGACAATACTTTGCTTTTTTTTTTTTTTTGTCTTTTTGAGACAGGGGTTCACTATGCAGTTTAGGCTAACGTTAAACTCCCTTTGTAGCCCCGGCTGGCTTAGAATTTATAGTGATCTTCCAGCGTCAGTCTCCCAAGTGCTGGGCTTGCAGGTGTGCACCACCATACCCAGTGGATAATACTTGAAGGCTTTTAAAGTTTTGTAGCCATGTGGTTTCTTAGCACACTGTCTACCCTGGTTAAGTCCATAGCTATTAGTATCTGTTATTGCCTTGCTCACATGGAGCTTCTTAATGAACATCAGTGTCTTTCCCTTTTTTGCTTGCAACTTAGTATCCACTAACCTAAAATTGTAGACTCTATATGGTATCATTTAACAGTCAGAAAGTGACCTATGGTATATCTACTGAAATCAACAAGTGGACATGCAAAGGCTTATAAAATTTATTTTGACTTATTACAGATTTTAGTGTGCATATTGGAAGAGAAAGCTGTAAAGGCTGGGGTCTGTTTTCTCAAAAGTGGTTGAGCACACGAAAGCCATTTATAAAGATCAACCCTTGAGTTTATGAAGAATATCTGATGGCAGGTTCTCCAACTAAAGTTCCAAAGGCTACATTAATGAGGGAAGAAGGACTTCTTTGTTCTCTTTTGTTTTGTTTTTGGTCTTTTTGAGACAATGTTTTTTTATTGTGCAGTTCAGGCTGGACTTGAACTCACTTTGTAGTTCAGGCTGGTTTCAAACTCATAGCAGTCCTCCTGCCTCAGCCGCTAAGCTGCTGAGATTTCAGGCCTGTGCCACTATGCCCAGCCTGGAAGAACATACATTTTATTGAGAATATTTTCATGCGTACAAAAAGTAGAAAGAACAGTTTGATGCTTTCCTACATACTGCCCATCACTGAGTTCAAATAGTCAACAGATCTCAACAAAGAAATACTTTTGTCAGAACTTATGTCCTTTCTAGAAATACTATGGTTGTTTCTCTGATTTATTTATTAAACTTTATTTATTTATTTACTGGTACTGGGAATTGAACTCAGGACCCTGAGCTTGCCAGGCAAGCACTTATTCTACTGAGCTATCTCTCCCGCCCTTCTCTGATTTATTAATTTTTAATCTCATTGCTATAGGTGTAGTTGAAATTCTAATTTAACATTTGGTTGTTAGGCAATAGCTGCTATTAATTTGAATCAATAGTAAAAAATTACTGTTATAAATGTCATTCAAGCTATTTTCATGACATGTTTTAATGTTATGTTTTTAGAACTTTTGTAACTATTTTAACTACGTGTTTTTAACTTGTATATGAAACTTAAAAATCGTTTGTGTTTAGGATGCATCTTAAGTTGGAAGACCAAAATAAAAATGCATGGGTTTGGGACTTTTTAAGAAAGGGAAAAGGTTAAATATGTGGGATAGAATATATTTCGTTCTTTTTTTTTTTTTTTTTAAGGTTTGGCTTGAGCAACAAGTTTGATACTGAATTTCCCTCAGTTCTAACAGGGAAGGTAAGTGGTAGTTTGCTTTAAACTTTCCAATTCTAATGTATTGTTTTATGCCTCATTTACTGTTATGACTAATGCTCTTACTCTTTGGTAATGAAGTCAGGTAACAGGAGGCCTCTCTTCGTGGAAGCTGTATTAGGAGAGACTCAAAGCTGTCTCTATAACTCTCAGCTCCTGACCTGTTATTCTGTCCATTTTTCATTGATGCTGACCAATGGTTCTTTAGATTTTTAGCCTTTCCGGTTTTTCCGCTTTCCCCAGGATAATAGTTGTGATTATTTCTTTCAATTAATAATTTCCAATGTTTGTTATCACAGTTACTCTTTCATTGTATCACTATTATTTTCAGTGTCATTTGTTATACATAAAAGAATGAAATTTTTGTTAGACATTTTTCTGCCTTCTAAATACTTTGATTTTTGTAACATTGGAGTTGCTGTAATAAATTATTGCCTATTTGTTTTCTGATTCTTCTGCATTTGGGCTCAAAATTCAAAGATCTACTAGGGTTCAAAACTGTAAGTGTAAAGACAATATACTGCATGATGATTACAAATAAAAATATTGTATTATAACCCAGAAATTTGCTGAAAGTAGGTTCCAGGTTCTTGAAGCACAAAAGTAAAGATAAGTATGTAAAGAGATAAATATGTTTATTTTCTTGACTGGTTATCATTTTGCTGTGAGGGTTTAGATAAAACACCATGTTATACTCCTTAAGTATGTACAGATTTTTTTAAAACTATATTTGAAAAATCCTGTTACAATAGTAATGGTAACTTTTAAAACCAAAGGGAAATTTTATGCCTAAAATAAGTTATTTATGTCTGTTTATTACTTGAGAAATTTAAAAGAAAGAAGCCATCAGATTATAAAATGCAATAATTTACAAATTGTTATTAGTTGAAAGTTTGAGTAACTGAAATGATGATTTGGGATTAAAGGTTGTGTAATACTATATTGCTTCTGTTCAGTATTGTTAGTGCTAGCATAATATTTTTCGGTATAGATTTTAGTTTTATTTCAAAAACTATCCCATTCTCTAATGCTTTTTTGTTTTATTATTATTTTTTATGTATTTAGTACAGGGTCGACAGGGTCTCATTACACAGACAGTGATCATCTGTTTTCAGTGTCCCTTGTGCTGGGATTACAGTCCTGCACCACCATGCCTAGTCTCAACTGCTGTCTCAGCGTACCCTTGGGGGGGCCAGCAGGGCATGCTGGGGATCAAACCCTGGTGCAGGTGCTTTAGTCCACTGAGCTATCTGACCGGCCCTTCTAATGCTTTTTTATTTTTAAAATTCTTATATCATTAGTGAGAAAAGCAAGATACACTTTGTGACAGATTATCTAACTGTGTATTCATCTATCTGAAAAGGAAGGAATAAACACATTAACAATTATACTTTGCACAAAGAAATTGTATGAAGAAACAGTTCTATTTTTCAAAAAGAAAGATACACATACATATGAAGTGGAACAAATAGCACATTAATAGTTATCCTTCCCATAAAGGCATTTTAGAAAGATATACACGAAACTGATAAAAATGATTGCTTTTGTCAGAAAAAGGAGAATAAAACGGGCAACGGAAGGGTGGAGATAAGGCTGTTCTGTGAACCTTTTGAATTCTCATTCACTCCTTATTTGTTCTCTCACCTAAACTGTTTTAGAATGGGATATGTTACTTCTACTAATATTAGCTCCTTTTGTCATGTTGCATTTTCCAGCTATTTGCACTCTTCATTTTTAGCTTAATTTTAATGTTTCCTCTGTCCCCAGCCACTTTGGGGGTTGGAGGAAGAGAAAAAAAGATGGCAGATTTTTTTTAAGAGGTAACTCTGAGATCAAGAGAAAATGTATTTAATTTAACCTTGGAAAATAATTTGTGTTTAATTTGCTTCATTTTCCCCTGAAAAATGAGAGCTAGCTTGAATATAGAAGCTAGCAGAATACAGCAAACTTGGCTTTGAACTCACGTCTGGTTTGTAGTCCATATCCTTTTTTGACTAATAGCTGTTTGTCTTGAGCAAAACACTTTTGAGACTCACTTCTCATGTGAAAATTGGTAATGATACTGATAGATACTTCACTTGTTAAAGATTAAATACAATTGCATAAATGAATATTCTAGTGTATATGATACTTACAGATTTCTCAATGTCAGTTTGGGCTTGCTGTTAACTATTCTCATTGGGTCCTGTCATGTTGATTATTTATTTCAGTTTATTAACTAGCTTTCAATTTTTAATTGCTCTTGTCCTTTTTTCTTCATCAGAGTTCCATTTTATTCTCCAGCTTAACTACTCATTTATCCTGCTGACTGTTGAACCTTTCTGTCTCTTCAGGTATAACCTCAAATTACTCCATACAGTAATAAGCACAGTCTCTGTGTCAGTTAACATTTCAAAATATGTGATTGTGTCACTTTTTAGTACCCAAAACACTTGGTAGTATGGAACCTTTGCCTCGATCTCTAGTACATTCTTTTTTCCTTTCCTAACTATTTAAGATAATTCACCCTCTAAAACAACAGCATAAACTTATATTTGTCTTATTTTTATTTGATTTTAGAGTATGAATCAAATAGAGTTTTTATATAAATGAATAAAAATGTGTTCTCTAAATGAATGAAACAGTCCCGAAAGTGTTTGTTGAGTAATAACATACTGATGAGAAGGTGGTAAATTTAATATTAAAATTAAAGAGAATGTGAATGAAAACATCTCTAGTAAAAACATGTTCTTTTTGTTTCCCTTACTGCTGTATTTGCTGACAGGGGAGTTGTATTTAGCATTAGCGTTGGCTTACTTTTTATACATTAGAATTATAGGTCTAAGACATTCTAGAAAATGAGTAAACTAAAAATGTCAGTGAATATAGTTCCCTAGTGTAAGAATTACCTCTTTTTGGAATTGGCCAGTTTTGTGTACTCAAGGAATCTTTGGAATATTATTTCACACCTCCTCATCTCTTCCCAGGCTTCCTGAAACTAAAAGTTTCACTCACTCAAAGAATAGTATAATTGCTTAACTTAGAAGAGTAAGAATGGTAAACTGGTTTTGGTGTGACTTCACATAACCTAAATGCTGTGGATAGGACCAGTTCTTATAGACAGCCATTCTTTACAGGTAACTGTTTTTTGTAGCACTTTTCACAAAGATGTGTGGGTATTTATTCAACTGTATATTGCAGTGTACAAAATTTCTCTTACATTGGAAAAAGCATATATGATACTGTGGTATTTTTCTTGCTGTGAAAAACATTATAAGTAGAATGCTGAAGGTCAGTTGTTGGTTGACTGATTGATTGGTAGATGGATTGATTGGGTGCCAGGCATGGATCCAGGGCATGCTGCATGCTACTGCCGAGCTATACTCCCAGCCCCTGGAGATTGGATTTATTTATTTATTTATTTTGTAGTACCAGGGATTGAACTCAGGAGCTTGTGCTTGCCAGGCAAGTGAGGGTCTGTTTTTTTAAAAAATCATATGATTGTTAACATCAGTTTCATTCCTTTTTTCTTTTTAATGACAGAAGTTTTCTCCAGGAGTCACTTTTATTCATATATTTTACTTTGAATTCTTAAAATGTCTCTTCAATACCTGCGAGAAGAGACCTTTATGTACATGTAAAAACAAAAAAAAGATCTGAATTTCAGACAGAATTGCCCTTTTGTTGAAATATTTTAAAATGAATACATGTTTGTTTGCTTGTTTTTTGGCAGAACCAGGGATTGAACTCAGGCCCATGTGCTTGCTAGGCAAGCACTTATTCTACTGAGCTATCTCCTCGGCTCCTAAAATGAATAATGTAATAGATGAAATAGGAAAAAACCTATTTATAAAATAGTCTTCCAGCATGAGTGAATTTCTACATAGCTTTTATGCCTGTTTGAAGTAAGCAAAACTCCACAGTGAATTCTGAAAATCTTTTTGCCAAGCTCAGTGGCTCAGGGTCAGTTTTTATGCTTCTTTTGTGTTAATGTCCATCATGCAAAAAATATAATCTTTTATTCAGTGCGGAAAAGATGGTTTTCAGGGCCGGTCAAATAGCTCAGTGGATTAAAGTGCCTGCCAGCAGGCACAGGGGCCAGGGGTTCAATCCCCCAGGCCTGCTGTGCTGGCCCCGCCCCCAGGGTATGCTGAAAAGGCTGTTGAGTCTGGGTGTGATGTTACGTGCCTGTCATCCCAGCTTGTGGGAGGCAGTAAATAGGTGGATCACTACAAGTCTGATCTAGTAGTGAGACCCTGAACACCCTGTAGACCCTTCCTAAAATACAGAAAAAAAGAAAAAGATGGTTTTCACTATTTCACTAAAGATAAATTCACCTGTCATTGTACGGCACATCAAGGAGGTATATACACACAGGTTCTGGTAATCAGAAAATGAAAGAACTGTAGAACTTTGGAAAAGAAATGAAAGCTTCCAGCCCTTAGCTTTAAATGACCAAATACAGGTGGATCATTACGAATCTGATCTAGTAGTGAGAACCTGAACACCCTGTAGGCTTTTCCCTAAAGTACAGAAAAAAAAAAAAGACCAAATAATGTAGTATTATGAGGAGCTTGGTGTACAGTGTTGGAATCATAGCCATAAAAGTTTGATCTTTGCTACTATGATCCAGTTTATGACAAGTTTTGATAGGGCTGTGTTCCCTACAACTGAAGGAGAAAAGCAGTCCTGCTGGAGCTTGCTTAGATTTTTCTCCTGTTTGCAAGGTCTCCTGCTTCCTGTTTCAAAATATTATGACCCTTTTCCCCACCTTTATGATGTGTTTTTTTTTCTTATTTCGAAGACAGGAAAAGGGATGAAATGTGTCTTTAAAACCACCTACTCAGCTAGGAAGTAAGTGGCTCCCAGCTGACGCACATTACTAGAGACTCAATTATATGGAAGGAAATGAGTAAAATGTTATTTAATTGTGATTCTACACAGTTTATTAAGCATTTCTTTCGCATCATTTAAAATGGAGAGTTAACTAATTCTCATTTCCTATAACTACTTTATGACCTTTATTGTTCAAAAACAGGTTTTGTTCAAAGACAATTCTGGTTTCCTTTTAAAGTCAAAATACATTTCTGTTGTTTGACATTCTAGCAAAAGGTTTTCAGTATATTTGTCTTAAGTTGTCAAAAATTTAAATTCCCATTTTTAGTAACTTGAATATTTTAGCTTTTTATTGGTAAGAGTATACTTGGTAAGAGTACAGACAGACTATTATAATTGGAAAATGTTGGTGAGAAAGAAGGAAAATTGTCACAATTTAGGAATGTTTTTGTTTGACATAGAACAAATTTTGTATTTCTTGGCATGTAATACACTTCACTCACAGTGTTTTAAATAAAAAGCCAGGTCTCCTGTCTTTTATTCCCCCCCCTATCTATTTTTGAATCTCCCTCACATTTGTGATATTATTTTTTCCTATTGAGAATAATTTGCTTTTTGTTTTTGTTTTTTTGAGATTAGGTCTGGCTATGCAGTTCAGGCTGGACTTGAATTCACTTTGTAGTCCAGGGTGGCCTTGGATTCGCAGCAATCTTTCTGCTTCAGCCTCCTGAATGCTGGGATTACAGTGTGTGCCACCATACAGGCCTACAGTCTGTATTCCTATGTAAACTTTTTTTTTTCCCTTCACACCCACTCATTTCTGCATTTATCCTCATCGTTTACTTTTATTTTTTTCACCTGTACTTGTGGTTACTTTAAAATAAAAATTTAGGGCCTAGGCAGATACCTCAGTAGAATAAGTGCTTGCCTGGCAAGTGTAACGTCCTGAGTTTAATCCCCAGTACTGCACCAAAAAAAATTCTAATTGGAAGTACTTTAATTTCTTAATAAGCAGAGGTAATTTTATAGTTTGTATAGTTTTATATCATGCTTTGTCATATTTTAAAAAGTGATACTGATTCTAGATGCACAGTTTATTTTTTATTTTTATTTTCTTTTAATTTTTGGTTACAGGGTCTCGCTATGCATCTTGGACTCCTAGTGATCCTCTTGTCTTGGCCTCCTCAGTGCTGGGATTACAGGCATGTGCCACCATGTCCAGTTTCAAGCCTGCATATCATGTGGTACTAGGGTTTGAATGTGGGTCCTTGTGCTTGTCAGAGAGGTGCTTATGCTGCCAAGCTTAGATACAAAGTTTATTTTATTTTATTTATGTATTTATTTTTTGTCTTTTTGAGACAGGGTCTCACTATGCAGTTCAGGCTGGCCTTAAGCTCACTTTGTAGCTCAGGTTGGTCTCGAACTCACAACAATCCTCCTGACTCAGCCTCCCAAGTGCTGGGATTACAAGCATGCCCTAGATGCAAAGTTTAAAGAGATTTGATAGTAATGTTAGGTTGCAAATTAGAGCTAAATCTGTAAGCATATTTTCCTTTAGTTTTGCCTCTACTTGTTTACTCTGTGTTCTAGGAATAGGGAAGTTGAATATTGCCATTTTAGAGAGAAGAATCTTAAGATGTTAAGTTGGTACCTTGTTTTTATTAGGAATATGAGAGAGTTGACAGTAAAGGTCAAAAGTATGGTAGAATGTGTGCTTAGCATACATGAGCCCTGAGTTCAATTCTCAGCATCCAAAAGAAGGAGAAAGGAAAGAAGGAGAAAGGAAGAGGGAAAAAAAAGGAATATCTTCTCCAAAGAACTGAAGAGCAAAAAAGAACTGAAGAGCATTGAATTTACATTCAAATGTAGCACATTATCCTTTGACTTATAGTGTAATATATAGTAAAGCTGTAGAGTAGTATTATATTATCAAACTCCATGCTTCAGGTACAAGTAAAAGTTTGCTTTTCTCCAAGTCTACTCAGATACATGATTTATAAACTCCCCTTTTCACAGTATTATCATGAAGTTCTTTCTAATTCATGATTTTCATTCTCAGTGAGTATATAAAACAAGTTTTATTCCATTTTATGAGTGCAGAAATTAAAACTCAGAAAAATTAAATGATTTTCCCTGGGATGTTTTTAACCAAGAAGAACTTGAGTCTAGATCTTTATTGAAGGTCTAATATATTTAGCTTGGTAGTGTTTTCTATTTTCAGTTATAAGGCATGGTTCTCTGACTATATTTTCATATTTCCTTTTTTTTATAATGTTATATTTCCTCCATAGATTTTATCATTTAATTGCAATACTTGTACACAGTGATTGTCATTGCATCACTTTGCTGAAAATCTAGATGGAGATGAAGCTATTTTACTTGTGCTGTCCAAACTATATCATAATCTTTTAATTCCATATGTGTTGGTTATTAGAAAGAAAATCAGATTTATTCGGTAACCAGTTAACTTTCTTAGGTGACATGAACAGTTCTTTTTTTTTTTTTTTTTTCTGAAAAAATCCTCTCATGAAAACAGTCGCAGTCACTGCAGACAGGCACTGCAGAATCTCTCCTCCTTCGACTGTTCTCCAATCTCTAGCTCACTTCGTGCCAGCATCAACACTAGCCTTCGTGGTGCCCCTGGCTTCCTTCACTCAGTTCTTGTGTTCCTTCCGCTGCTGTCTTGAGGTCTTTTTCTTCTCATACAGGCCGTGTCTTGCAAGTCTGTGTTTGGGCTCATTTTTCTTCGCATAATCCAGGGAATTATAAATCATGCCAAAGTCAGTCGCCTTGCCACCACCAAAAGGGTTCTGAATCCAAACACAAAAATGGCATCTGGTGTGGTCTTGTACATTTTGGCGAATTTTCTCCGAATTTCTGTTTTAGGTACTGTTGCTTTCCCAGGGTGAAGACATCAATGACCATTTGTTTCCTTTGAGGAAGTCGATTGGTCATGAACTTCTGGGTTCGGATAGTTACTGTGTCATCCATGACAGCAACAGATCCTCCGACATGAACAGTTTTAATAAAGTTTATATAATTAATATTTTAATGATGATAGTGCTAAAGTCTGTGGTTGTATATCTTATAGCATCAGCTGATGGGTATATATTTTGTTGTGTTGATTCTAAGGCATCTCTACTAAAAGATGAGAGTGTAATAAATTGATTATTCTAGTACAATTTTTTCATTTCAAAGAGGAAAGCCTTATATTTATTGATACCTAACATATTTTTCCCATAAAATATGGGACTGACTTCCCATATTTGACTTCCT
>PVKA01017608.1:8474-45525 GCA_004027165.1 Ctenomys sociabilis
GATCAAACCTCAGTCCCTGTAGGCGCTTTAGTCTGCTGCGCTCTGACTGGCCTTATTTATTTATTTATTTATTTATTTATTTATTTATTTATTTATTTTCAAGACAGGATGTCCTTCAGTTTCCAAGGTTGAACTCAAATTTTCAATCTCCCTGTCTCAGCTCCCAGAATGCTGGGATTACAGGTGTGCACCACCATATCCAGTAAACTCTTTTCTTTATAAAGTTACCCACCTCCATGTAATCATTGTGGAAATCAGTGTGAAGATTCCATAAAAAGCTAAGATTAGAGATCCTATTCCACCTAGCTATTCCCTTCTTGGATATTTTTACAGAAGAACTGAATACATCATACCACAGTGACACATGTGTGCCCATGGTTACAGCACCACAAATTGTCATAGCAAAATCTTAGAAACAATCCAAATGCCCATCACCTGAGGAATGGATAAAAAAGATGTGGTGTTTTTACACAATGGAGTACTACTCAGTTACAAACAAAAAGAAACTCGAGGCTTTTATGTGAATGGATGAAACTAGACACTGTACTCATAAGTGAAATAAATCAGACCCACATGTGCAAACATCATATTGTCTTACTAGTAAAAAGCTGAAAGAGAAAATAAGATTTGAGAGTTACAACAGACACTGTGAGAGGGTAGAACGGGATCAGAGGGAAGGAGCAACGGGGACGAGGAAAAGGACAGCAGAGAGAGAGGGAGGGAAAGGGGAGACAGGGAAAAAAAGAGGGAGGGAAAGGGGAGATAGGGAGGAAATGAGAGAGGGAAGGAGAGGGGGAAGGGGAGGAAGGGGGAAGGGGGAGGGAGGGGTAGGGAGAGAGAAAGAGAGAAAAAAGAAAAAAGAAGGAGATTGAGACCCAGGATCAAAACATAGATGAGATGCTTCCAGGTCAATGACTTTCATTGCCGTGATTGGCAAAAGAAATACATAAATTGAATTTGTGGTAGGAAAGTCAGAGCAGCCAGATTGAGAGACATTTATTTCTGGTCCAAATAGCTGATTAGTGCTTTGAAGGCAGCTAAGTGGCTTCTGCAACATACCATATAAGAAATAGAAAAACATTTAAAGGTTATGTAGCTCAGTGTCCCTTGTTTTATGGATTATAGGCCAAATTCGGGCCAGTGTGGGACTTTTAAGTTGGGAAGTCAAAACTAGAGGTGCAAAGCATATGTGTCTTGGATTTCCAAGGGGCCCACATTCACACTCATGCTTCCTCTGGCCTCTTCTTACCGTTTCTTTATTGTACTCTGACTCCTTTGTCCCCCATCAAGCTTGGCATTCAGAATGTTATTCTATTTACTTTGTATACTTGAAATATTGCTAAATAAAATACTCAGTATTTTTCTTTAGAGAACTTAAGGCCTAGTGTTATAATACATGCACATATATACTGACATAAAATCAACCAAACAAGTGATAAAATAGGGGTTCATTATTCATTCAATTAAATATATTTAAATATATACTATGGCTGATATCAGAATGGCAAGTAAAGTGCACAAGCTCACAGACAATGTGTGCAATGGAGATGTAATGGGGTATGTAACAAATAAGGCTGAGAGATTAGGAAAAGATTCACTGACAGAGTGACAACTAGTCTAAAATCTTAGCCAGGCAAGGGTGGAAATGAGAGCTCAGACGCAGTAAGATTGCAGGTTAAAGGCCTGGGCTGCACAAAGGTCCTCAGGCAGCAAAAGACACGTACTTTCAAAGTCACACTGGGGTCAGCATATGGACCGTAATGGAAAAAAGGACTGAAGAATGGGAAGACTTTAGGTTGTGTGTGGTGCATTCACCAAGCTAAGTCTTTGAATCTAACTCCAAGATAATTTTACAATAATTTAAATGAATGCATCCTATTTCTTCAAAACTGTGGCTAGACTGCCCAACCTTTATGAAATCCTTTATGAAAAGATAGAGCCTACAGTTGCAATTTGAAGGACAAGTAAGATGTTCTAGAAACAATGAAGTAGGATGCATTAGTCAGAGAAAACAAGAATATGTCCTGAGATACTACAATTAGAATTGCTCCTCATTCAGAACAGAAAGGAGCAAGAAATCGGATTGTGCTGGTAGGCAGGAGGCAATGATATGCCGCTGAAGGGTGTCTAGATGGTTGCCCAGAGGTGATGTGACACACAGAGGTTATCTGTACAAGAGAGTGACACGAGCATCCTCAGGTACCAGCACAGTCAGTCTGCAGCAAGTGTCAGGCTGGAGACACAGAGACACATGTAAAGGAAAAGGCATTTTAACAGTAGAGAGAAGATGCTGGCAGGAACTTTGGGAGAGAGCAAGAGAAAATAAAAGGGACAGACACAAGGAAGAGCTTTGTAAGTAGAAATGGGACTTTAATAACCTAATGATCCTCTATGAGAAAATGTCGGCTAAGTGAGAAGTGGCTGGTTTGCTCTTTTAATGAAATACATAATGTACTGGAGAAAACCAAATGAAAATGATGTGTTTCAAGCCACTTTTTGGTTCTCATCAATTCATCCACTTATATCTGGTCAAATGTTAACTTTATTAAAGTAGATGAAGGGCCAGCGAGATAGCTCAGCAGACTAAGCACCTGATTAGGCAAGCTTAGGTTCCAGGGTTCAATCCCCGGCACCACATGCCATACCAGCCACACTCCTGGGTGCACTGAGCCAGTGAAAGAAAGAAAGAAAGAAAGAAAGAAAGAAAGAAAGAAAGAAAGAAAGAAAGAAAGAAAGAAAGAAAGAAAGAAAGAAAGAAAGGAAGGAAGGAAGGAAGGAAGGAAGGAAGGAAGGAAGGAAGGAAGGAAGGAAGGAAGAAGGAGAGAAAGTTGTTTACCTCACAACTTCGAAGGGAGATAAACTGTTCTATTTTACAGATAAACAAATATAGTTTGGGTACATAATATCTTTCTTAAGGTGGTATGAGAAAGAATAAAAACTGAAATCAATTCTTTTGCAAGTTAATGCTCTTTTTACTTTGCAACCCATTTTATTTTATGTTTTTTACTGTAGCCTAAATTTATCAACTACTTCTGCTAAGTGGTACTAAAAAATTGTTTTCTAGGTAAGGAGACAAAAATGATCACAATGCATCATGTAAAGAATGGCAAACATTACATCTAAGAATAACAATGTGATATTTACTCTTCAAAAATATTCATGTGAATGATTTCTTTTAAGGATTATCCAGAAGTAACTCCATTCCACTGGAAAACAATTGCATATCATATGTCTACTGTGTCCTATACATGATTCCAACTTGGAAGGAATGGAGAAAGGGGCAGAGGGATGTACCCCTCCGGCTCATGCCTTCAGGGAGCTATGTCTTCTGGTGAGACCCCCACCTCCTAAGAGCAAGTCAGCTGCTTCACTCCCATGTTCAGTCACTTCCTGTGAACGCATGAGACCTCTAGGATGCGTTCAAGATCTAGAGCATATCACCATGCGAGTAAATCAACCAAAAAGGTGGGATAAAGACCTCTGGTATAGGAACTTTCCGTTAGTGTAAAAGGGCAGATGGCTCAGATCACTGCTGTTCGATGCCATTCTTTTTTATATAAATATACAATTTGCTATGATGGACATAAAACAAAAGTGTGCAGCTTATAAAAAATATTTAAATAAAATATTTTAAAAGGTGGTGTAAAACATGTGCATGAACTTATCTCTAGAATTATATTTATTTAAATTCTGTAGGTTGCCACAATCTGAAAGCCATGAAAAAGGCACTGGAATAACAGAATCCCAGGGGTAACAGCATGATATCTCTCTTGTCCTGGCAAAAAGTGACATTTTTCAGTGCCCTGTGGCCCGTGTAACAAAAGGCAAATTTGTTTTCCACAATGTGTCAGTGCAGATTCAGAAATCAATGCCTACCTGAAGGTCTAGAAAGCCTGCTAATGCAGTCAAAGCCCAAATCATTGCCCGTCCTTTCCAAGGATGATAAAAGGCCAATCTGCAGCTCCTTCTTTATGGGAAGGAATGAGCAACTCCAGGAGATGTTGATGTACAGTATCATTTTCACAATATACCACCTGGGGGTTTTTCAGGAACTGTTACAGATGTCACACTTAGTTCCTTCCGGGTCGCTTCATTGGACTGTCACATTGTCACATGTAGGCAGAGGCATGCTTGGCATGTAAGTCTTGAGGTGCCCATCCTAGGAGTGAGAGCCGTGTTCACTAATCAAGCCCTAAACCATAGCTCTATGTTCCTTAACTTGTTCCCCAGCACCTGCTTCCAAGCCTTTCTTGTCTTACCATCCACTCTTATGAATACAAACATGACCTTTATGCTTCTATCTCCTGAGATGTTGTCTCCCACCTATTTGGATGGGCCTCAAGCTGAAAACTAACTTAAAACCAAATTCCTAACCTCTGAATCCCCCACCCACCTGCCCATCCTGCCTGCCTCTGCTTGTCTATTTCAGCCTCAGCGAATGGTGACAGTCACATAGCACCCACTCTTTCAGTCTAGAAATCTGAGTGACAGCCTGACTCTTCTCCTCACTGCCACATTGGGCTTGAGGCCATATCCTGCTTCTGTTCTCACTTTTTTTCTTTGGTCACTCCCTGTTTATATCCCCACTCATGTGAGATGCTTGGCGTGTCTCCTAGGATGGTTGTGGCATCCTCCTTACTCTGGCCCACGCCAACTTGGCTCCTCCTTCAGCTGTCTTCTTAAACACTGCAAAATAAATGTGGATCAGCCATGTCCCATCACTGCTAAGACCTTCAAGTGGCATCTGATCACCTACAGTTTAAACCCAGTGACTTGACATGCCCATTTCTAGTTATTCCCTCTATCACATGGAATGATGCATTTCTCCAATGCTATCATATTTCCCGAAGTTCCCTCTGCCTGAAATGTCCATGCTTCATAATATTTTAAACTTTGAGATCACATTTTTTAAAAAGATGGTCCATTTTTTAAAAAATCTGAATAGTGAGACTTCATTTTCAAAACCAGATCTGGCAGCTTAATGTTTGCATTTTCACACAGGGACACTTGGCCAGAAAGTTAGGCAGCCAGACCTTGGGGACAAAAAATCAACTATTCGATTCATAACCCTCTCAAGCCCTACTTATTTTATTCACTTACTCTTCCTTTCTGTATGCTATTGACATTTGAATTTGCAACCACTGAACTAGAGAAATGCAAAAATTTAAAAATATCTTGTGTCAATGAATGGCAGTTTCTAACATGGGGGACAGTAGAAATAGCATGGGAGCAACACATTCATTAAGATAAGGTTATCGCTCCTTAAATCTCGCAGGAGAACATGAACCTGGGAAAGAGGCTTCATTTCAGAATGTGAACAGTAAAACCTAAATGTGCTGGTAAACAAGAACAGTCAGCCCAGATTTTAATATAATTAGAGTGTTTCAAGAAGAACCCTTCTGTTGAAGTGACAAGCTCTGATTGGCAGATTTCCCAACCTTAAGAAATACTTGAAGATATCTAGAAGGGGCAATGAGGGTGAGTCAGAGACTATAAATATGACTGGAGACAGGAAAGGCTTTCTTGGGAAATGAGAAAGCTTCAAGTGGCTTCGCACAGGTGAGCCAGAGCCAGGCCTGGAACATCAGCTCCCCCTTTGTGCTCTTCAATGGGCTCATCCCAACCCTGCCACAGCAAAGAGGCAACACTTGTATGGGCTGCTCTAGATTTTGCAGCACTTTTCACACACACAGAATGAAGCTGTCACATTCCACAGCTGATTAGAGGAGTTGGAGCCCTGATTTCCTCTGTGTTTCCTATACCTGTAGGCTCAAAGAATCACATTTAACTTTCCTTAGTGGCCTGGTTCCTTGTTTTCAGAAAGACAACATTGTATTAGAGCAGCTTCATTGTTCAGTCTTTGCCTCCATTACAACTGATAGCTATCATGCAACTGATGATTATGATTACTAGGATATTAAGATTACTGCATCCAACACAGCAGAATAGGGCCTTCTGGTGAATTTTCAGTGAAATAACTTTTAATCTCACTCTCACCAGAAGATTCACACATAACATTTATCACATGACATGATAGGATTAAAAATGTGTATTCTCTTGGATCAAGTTCCTAACCAATGGGGTTCTAAAGGAACTTAGGCAAGTTATTGAATCTCACTGTATCAGTTTCCTTATCTGTAAAATGGGGTTAATAATAGTCTTTCTCCTCCTTGTGTATTTTATGGAGATTTAAAGAATTAATACAAGTAAAATAACTAAAAAGTGTCCAGGATATATATATATATATATTAGATACATCAGGCATGGTCCTGAGTACTGAATTCCTATTGGTAAACAAAGTAGAAACAGTCCTGCCTTCATGAAGCTTGGACTAGAAGCTAGTTACAGAGATTGTAAAGTATTTCCTAGCTATTTTTATTTACCTGTTCCAGGTGGGTCATTTGAATGCAAGGCAAACTCCAGGCCGTGATGGCAGCCTCTCCTTTTTTTCTGGCATAGAGATCTTGCTCCTGGATGAAAACATCCTTAGGCAGGAGCACAAAGGCTGGTGACATGACCAAGGAAGACCAGCCTTTAGAATGAGGGATGCTGGTTTGGTAATGGTACTGCTACAGCTTTTATAGCTTAAAGGATCCTGAAAGCTGCTAGAGCAACTGTGGCAGACCATAGTATTGTTCATGGCTATCTACCTCTCTTCCTTAGTAATGTGCTAATGATTTTGTACTATGACTTGCTTTGCTCACTAAAATGAACTTAGCATGGCATTTGCTGCTTCCAGACAGAAGCTAAGTATGTTGTTTTTCCTACTTTTGAGATTATGAAAACATCAAATTGAAGCCTTTGATGAAGACATAAAGTTGAAGACTAGGTCTCTGATAGACTTCAATGTCTATCAGAGTCTCTGTTGGAGTTCATGAGTGAGACACGATTCTTCACTATTAAAGCTACTGAAAGATTTTGGCCATTTTTAATGGAGCCTGTCTTATTCTACCTCCTACATCATGCACAGGTCCATCTGATTGCTATGGATGCAGCCAGTAAATCCTACTACACCAATCTTTCAACCTTACTTCTCAGAGTTACTCAAGAGTGTTAGTTAGTTAGCTACCTAGCTAGTTCATTAGTTACATTTTTGCTTTACAACTTCAGTGGTCACATTAATGATTCCAGCCTTGTTCTTCATCAGGAGGGAGCACAGAACAAGGGAATGAGCACTGAATTTAAACCTGCCTCTGAGATTAAAGTACATCTCTCCTACTCTTTAGCTTTATGACCTTCAACACACAAACTGGTCAAGCATTGGCCGTGACTCATCCACATGGATGACCCAGACAAGGGATCTACAGAATAATGTACAGGACTAATCTGTCTGATCCTCAGTTTCATTTGCTGAAGCAGGAGGAGGAATACCAATTTATTAGCTAAAATGATCAGAATGAGGTTAAAAGTATCTTATTGAAAATTCACCAGGAGGTACTATTCCACTGTGTTAGGCTCAACAATCTTAACATACTAGTAATCATAACTATCAACCCTGCTGTTATGGTTTGTGTCTAGGTGTCCCCCCAGAGCCCCATGCAGTCATGGGGTAGACTTCCAGAGTCTGTGATTAACTCATGGTCCACTGGGATTATGGGTGCAAGTGTTGCTGGGATCACGGGTGTGAATACTACACCCATCCTGGGGCAGGAGCCTGCATGCAACTTAAGGAGCCAGACTTGCTGTCTGTGCCACTGCCATTACTCCCCCTCCCTTGCTCTTGCTGTTTTACTGATGCCCTTTGCCATGTGCCACTCTACCTTGGAGCCAGATGAGCTCTAGTAACTGTGAGCTAAATAAACCTTTCCTTCTGTCATTTTTGAGTGTTGGGTATTTGCCCCAGCAATCAGAGAAGAGTAACAGGGACACATATGATAGCAACCAGTTACAACAGAGGCAAAATTGGCTAAAATGATAGTGATATCAAGGCGTATGCTCAAACTGGACACAGTGCACAATCTCAGTACTCAGACAGGGTGAGGAAAGGGAATCATAGGTTCAAACCCAGCCTGAGCAACTTAGGTACTTAATGAAACCCTGAACCAAAATATATGTTTCAAAGTCTATTTATTTATTTGGTACAGGGTCCTGCTATGCATCTTAGACTTGAAGTGCTCCTCCTGTCTCACCCTCCTCAGCGTTGGGATTATAGGTGTGTGCCACCATGCCCAGTTCTGGTGGCCAGCTTCACACTGAGGAATGGATCCTGGTCTTTGCACTTGCCAGGCAGCAGGTGCTTAGGCCACTGAGCTATCTCCCTAGTCCCATATGTATGTATGTATATGTGTGTGTGTGTATATATATATATATATATATATATATATATATATATATATATATATATACATATGGGACTATATGTATAAATATGAGCTATCTCCCTAGTCCAATATAATATAATATAATATAATATAATATAATATAATATAATATAATATAATATAATATAATATAATATAATATAATATAATATAATATAATATAATATAATATATATTGTAAAGGACTAGGAATGTAACTTAGTGTAAAGGCTTCAGGTTCAATCTGCAGTACCAACCAAAACCTCAGCTGAACATATGGCAATTTGTTGTTAGGAAATGTTTGCCAAGCTTGACACTAATGAGTAAACCGTTTTTGTTTCCTAAGTCCCCATGAGCAGTTCCAGGTACCTGTGAACTGCAGAGCCTGCGAAACATTCAGCCCCTGCCAACTGACAGACCCAACTACAAAAGTCTGATCTCTACATGTGGTCAGCTTGGAGTAGGGACTTCCGGTCTTCCACTGGTATGTCCTTTCTCAAAAACTATGAAGTCCCAAAGAGCCATTCAAGGAGAGTATAGTTAGCAACTTGCCTCAGTTTTTCAAGAGACACATTTGCTTATGTCATGGAATATGGGTGATAGTCATTGAAATGCAGTGGCTCAGAGAAAACAGCTCAGACTCATTCACAAACACATACAGAATTTTGATTTAAAGAGTATATAAATAAATGCATTTATCCTCAAATTGCAAAGCAGATACATCAACTGTCACACCCAGTAGTGTATAATAGCCAGAAGCTTTGCTGACCCTGAAAAGCTCAAGGCAAAGTGGGTTTGGGGGACAGAGAACACCAGACAAATGACCTTTATCATGTCCTTTTTCTCATTGACTCCTCCTCTATCTTCCGGGAAATCTTACTGCACAACACAGTCTAGTTAGTTTCAGTCATTTGTTCATTTAGTCATTCAGCAAATATTTTACCAACTTTGTGCCTGTTACTTTTACAAATATGGAGATAGGGAATAGATAAGTAACCGCCATCAGGATTCTTATGTATTGGAGGGAAGCTGGTATTTGCAATTACAGAGTTCCATATATATTTATCCCCATGGCCTTGGGATACATGTCCATCCAAGATCCTCAAAGATGAGAAGAAAACATGCCTCATTAGCTTTTGTGTTTCCAGTACCTTACATCACACCTATTATGGAGAATGTTCAATAAATGTTCTCTGAAAATGAGTAAATATCAGGAATTAGACAACCCAGCCTTGATATTCAATTCCTTCCCCCAAAATGTGAGAAGAAAGGCTTGGGTCACAAAACACAGATACAGATCTGTATTTGTTGATAAACTCAGAGGAGAGCAGAGCTGAAGAAAACACAAGGCTCAAGTCATCAGATTCAGACATTGCCAGTCCTGTGGGTAACCCACTACTATTGTGGACTACTGAACTCTATTGGAATATTTTGCTGAATCCATGCAATATTTGGATGGCAATGAAATACCCATCTCTGACAAATCTAAACAAAGAAAGGTAATATTATTGAAGGACTGTTTTGTATCTGCATATACAAAATAGTTAGGATAGCTATACAGCTACTTTCTCTTAATTCAATAAGAAGAAATATTTGGACTAATAGTGTTTGGACAGGATATCATGTCTGCATCCCGTGCTATGAATGACTACTACAAAGATAACAATATGCAATGTACTAATTGTTGTAATTCTCCTGCTAACCTGTTTTGAAACTGTCTCATTGCAATTTTTCTCAATAAAATTAATAAAAAAAGAAAACAAGTCACTTCTAAGTAATGGCAGTTAGTTTCACACACAGTGGGTGTAAGAAAGTACTACTTGCTTTCTAACCTTGCCAAGGGTGACCTAAGAAGATAGCCCCACAAGCGAGCTCTCCACTTTTGTACAGGCTATTGTTTGAGACTTGTTGAAATGAGTGGAGTGAGAAATGGAGGCAAAATATTCTACTTTCACTAGGAAATATTTTCTTCTCCCTCTTAGCCTCTCCTCATGGAAGGGCTGAGTAGACTTCATTCTTAAATTGTATGCATTTACTCAACAAACTACATATGGGTAAGTATTTGTTTTCCTTATAAGGAGGAGCTTAAACGAGAAGTAAAGAGAGAAGTATCT
Organism: Ctenomys sociabilis; assembly: GCA_004027165.1. NCBI lineage: Eukaryota > Metazoa > Chordata > Mammalia > Rodentia > Ctenomyidae > Ctenomys > Ctenomys sociabilis. The sequence goes on from PVKA01017608.1 coordinate 18,889, forward strand.
ACAAGAGAAGGGGAAAAAATAAAGGAGAAAGGGCAGTAATAGTGGTATGAAGACAGGAAAGGGCATAGCAGGGATTTTTGCACCCCAACATACTACTGTTGCCTCCTCATCTCTAGGGTGCATCCTATGCTTCATGGTGTGCTTAACTAGCAAAGGAGATGAAGTATTATTTAGTCATTTCTTGTTCAATATTCATTAGAAATAGCTGATAAATATTGTGGAGGTGCTGAATGCCTGCCTGCCTCCTTAACTCTTATATTGAAACTGAACCCCCAGTGTAATAGCATTTAGAGGTCGGACCTTTTGTAGCTGTTTCGATCACAAAGGCAGAGTCTTCATAATTGGAATCGGTGCCATTAGAAAAGAAATTCTGGACAGTTGACTTGCCCATTAGGCCACACAAGAAGCACAGAGTGAAAACACAACAGTCAAAGAAATAGAACTAAAGCTCCCAGAATTTTGATAAAAGATTTCTAGTTACCAGAACCATGAGAAATACATGTTTGTTGGTTATATGGCAACAAATTTGTTATAGAAAGCCCAGTAGACTAAGCCACATGCCTGTTCTTTATTATTCATTATCTCAGGACTTTGCTCCAGACACTGTCCTTGAAGCTAAATAGGCATGCACCAGCCCCTCTGTAACTTACATTCTAGTGGGGGAAATAGATAATCCACAACTAAACACACAAATAAGTAAGATCATTAGATTATTTTGAATGCATTAATGGTGAGGTCAGAGTATCTAGGGGAGCAGCCATGCTGGTTGAAGAGTGTACGTTTGAATGGGAGGCTGAATTGTGAGAAGCCCAGCACTGCAAGCTACAAGCAGAAGAGCATTGTGGGAAGGCGGCTGAGCAAGGACAAAGAGGCTGAGGCAGGAATAAGTTTGAGACCTGTCCATAAAAAAGGCAGATTGGTATAACTAGAACATAGATAGTGATGAAATAGCAGAGGGGTGAGGGGACAGATCCTACAGAGCCCTGAAAGGGACAACAAAACTCTTAGGTTTTCTTGTGGGCATATTGAAAGTCATTGTGGAGTTTTAGAAAGGGGATCCACAGGATCCGCAGCAAAGGACAGGTGGACTCGGTATGTGTTTCACAGTCATTTACATCCTTGAGCATTCATGATATGGTATCCCTCTGTGTTGTCCATGGGATCACTAAGTTTAAATGTGCTTGAGGGTGAATAAAACAGAGTTAACTGTTCTAGAGGAAAGCCCAGGATGTCAATAAACCCTGGCTCCAGTGTGCTTGGCCCTTTGCTTCTTGTTACAGGGAATAAAAAGTAAGATAGTTAGCTCCATGCAATCTTTACATAGTGTATCCTAAGCATTATTATCGGATAGAAATGTCAAGGACTTCCAGCAGAGGGGCTGGAGAAGATGGCACACCTGGGCTCACGAGTGTTGCCCTGCGTGCTGCCACCACTGCCCCCAGCTGGGTGTGAGGAGCGTGAACGCCCAGCTTTTCCCACCCTCTTCTCACCGTCCCCATTATCACTGTGCCATTTGCACCTTCCTCCTTCTCTCCCACACTCTATTAGCACCATTCCATTTCCAGATTAATTGGAGGAAAGGTGTTACCAAAATTTCGGCTTTCCTCTCAGTAACAATCTAGGATTTTGCTAGCACCAACATTTCTTTCCTACCATGTCTTTCCCTTCTTTTAGCCTCCAATTAAAATTGTTTAAAATCCACAGTGGTAGAAAAGCATAGTTTCTGCAAAAAAGAAGATGGTGAATCAGTACATGTAAGTATGGGCATGCCTACTTGTAAGAGCCTGACAGTATGCATTAAGAAGAGAGTTGTGATGTGTTTTTTATCCCCAAATTGGCAAGGTTGCTAAAATGCTTTCATAATGTTGCAGCCTTATTATGTCACATTATTATTTAATAGTCAGTGTCTTTCTTCCATGAGTTGAGAACTTTTTATATGCCAGCCAGTGCTAGGTGGTAAGGACTGTTCTGAGGTTATAACAAAATGTCCAAGAAAATCAACTTAATGAAAGACTGTTTTCAAATCATGGTGTCCATCCACTATGTCACTTACATTGCTGTTTTGAGGCACTATGGCAAAGGCAAAGAGCATCATGGGGGACCCTGAGCTACTCACCTCATGGTGGCAGGAAGGGGGAGAGAGAAAGAGGAAGAAGGGGCTGCGGTCCCAAAGTCCCCTCAAGGACATGTCTGTAATGACCTAAACCCGCTTCAGATTCCACCACTGGTGGCTAAACCTTCAGCATGTGACCCTCTCAAGAACATTCCAGGTTTAAATCCTAACAGCTAACTCCTACTCTCTCAAAGCAAGCGTCCCACAAAGTGGCTTGTAGACCACAAGGGAGTGCAATGCAAGAGAAGCTGTGTGATGGAAGCAAGAATTTCTGTGGAAAACTGAAAAATGATGCTAAAGTGGTTGTGACACAGCCTTGGAAAGACCTCGTAGGGGAAGATCTTCAAGGGGGTCCAGTGGCACCATCACTAACTTCTTCTGACTCTTTTCTAGCAAAGAGAGTGCTTACAATGGAGTGCAGTCTGCATGTGAAGACGAAGTAGTAGGGTGACTGTCAGTGGCTGCCCTTAGGCCACGCTGTGGGATTCAGAATCTACCACTTATTCTCTAGGTGAATTTGGAGAGATGCTCTACCTTCCTACTCAGTTTTTCCACCTACAAGATGGAGTGAAAATATTGTCCACCTTGTGCTATTATGATAAACAACGGGTGTTTGTTAAGCAATTAGAATAGTCCAAGAAAACTCAATAGCACAGAATGATGCTAGTGACAACTAGTTCTAGTGACCCCCCCCCATGAAGCAATCTGGAAGAGTCATATTGGTCCCAAAGGAATGACATCTTTTCACCTTTACTCTTAAAAAAATAAAACACCCCTTCCTGAGGTCACAACCAAATGCTTCCAAGTAAGTCCTTGATCACTAGCACTAGGAAGATGAAGAAAACAGTAACACACACCAGCTAACATCACCATCCACACTGTTTTCCTCTGAGACCTGCCAACTGCTGAGGTCTGGGCTACCCAGGGGAGGCTGAGCCATTTGGGAAACAACCATTGAGCAATTTGGGAACCAGGTATTATCTAACCCATGCTCAAACATTAATGGGCTCATATTTTCACATGAATGCTCTGTCGAAACAATCAAATGCAATTCTATTTAGCAGCCTTCACAGTAGTTTTGGCCTCATAAGAGATACTAAAATTTATTGTATGACCATTCCTTATTTTTAATAGACACTTAAGGAAGTCATCAAGCTTGAAATTGTAATCCTTCAATTAAAAAAATATATATTTGTGAAATACCTGCTGCCTTCAGGACACAAGAGTAAATAAAATATAGTCCCTGTCTCCACCAGCTCATGTCAGACATTACAACACAGATGCTGAGGATCACTTTAGGACTAAACGAGAGTCATTATGAGCTTACAGAAAAGACACCCACTCAGAGGTTTCTTCTCAGAAGAAGGTCTGCCTAAAACTAGAACCCCTGGGGTCCATCAGTGCTGGGATTCCATGAGTACTAATTGGAAATGAGGAGATTCTCCTCCCTGGTCAGGGGAAGCCTTGTTGTCCCCGTACTATGGTGTCATCACCTCCATTTGCCCCTCCATGGATTCCTGCCTTCCATCAGTGTGGGCATTTGATTAACAAGACTCCTAAGCTGTAGACCATGTCCAGCTCTTAAGCACATAGCAAAAGCATCCCCTTCCTAGTTTTCTGTGTTTCCCTGGCCTTCCTTGGGTCACTGTCACCTGGACTTTGCTCTCTGACAGCTCAGGGTTTCTCACCTCTCCTGCGCAATGTCCTGTCTCTTGGCAGGCAGCTTCTCAGGCCAAAGTCAGCCCTCTGCTTTTCTCTGGGGAAGGCAGCCTTTAGCTGGTGCCAAACACCATGGGGAGAGAAAGATGGGGCTCCAGGGGAGCGAAGAAGGGAAATGGGCCACGAAACAGATCACATGCACACATGCCCAAGTACACACACAAGCACACAAACACACACAATATATTCTGGGCACTGTAGCAGTATATAGGAAGAAATGACCTCCGAGTCACAATTAGGTCTCCGGCAGGTTTCTGGCCATTCAGCTTCTCTAATTTCTATGAGATACAAACATCAGACAGACTGGATTTTTCATAGAATTTCAGGGAGATCGACGGCAGTGTTTCCGGATGGCTGACACTGCCATCACTGCTTGGCCTGGAGGTCAGCTTTAGAATGTGCTTCAGTCACCTGACATCCTTTCTTTCACTGTCACAACTCCAACATGACACAAGGTAGCTCTATATAAAAACGGTATGCAGTCACAGCACAACCTCTCCTGCACTGCTTTTTCCAACTTAGCTGAAAAGCGAGCCTGAATGTCTGAGTGATCCTGTTATTACCAGTGTTATTTCACAAAGAAAAAGGACTCTGTGTGTGTGTGTGTGTGTGTGTGTGTGTGTGTGTGTGTGTGTGTGTGTGTGCACGCACACGCTCCCATGTGGGCAAGCACACACATGCACACACTTTGTGGGGAAAAGCAACGATAAAAGTTAAGGGAAAATGTGAGCTCCAAAATTTGTATTTACTTTTTAAAAATAATTTGACTTATAGCAGTAGAGTCTACCCAGGGATAAAAACACACATATTCACAGAACCAGTCTATAGAAAGACCAAGCTGCATGGCCTTTATTTTGTCAGCATGATGCTCTAGACAGCCAATGAAGTAAGAGGACATAATAATCAAATATGGTCACACCAAGTTGGTACCTATTTCTATAGTGGCAAGTTTCAAAAGGCCAAAAGAGCATTTTGAAATGCTTTCCCTTAGAGACATTTATTGACAACTCTGCCTTCATATTGGCAGATGGATTCACTTATTCCCTTCCTCTGTGTTCATTCAGACCCTGTCTGGGAGGTGGGCGGAGTTATTTATATAAATGTGAACTGGGAGGGAGGAGGCCGCAGCTGGCCACATAATTGCATGCAGAATTCTGGCACCTCTCGCTTTCTCCTTGGCTGCCTCCCCACCGTGTGTCTCATACCCGAGACACAGAATTATGAATAAACGAATAATCGGCCCAGTGTCTACAGTGCATGACACATGTTTTTCATGAACATCAAAATTTACTTTTTCAAATTTGAAAGAAAATTAAGCCTGGGCTCTGGCATTAATTTCCATTTGTCTTCCTCCTGGCAGCCTGAAATGTTTATTTCTACGATGTAGAGAAGCATAACTCTCTTTTGTATGTTTTGCAAACCTAATCCATTTTCTAGGGAAGCCCTGGCTGTCTTTACCGCTTAACTTGCCTAGATTCTGATTGACAGCTTCAGTTAGTTCTAGTTTCCTGTCAGTCACTTTCTGTGTTCCCTGTAATAGGGCTAGGAAAGAATATTACATTGTTCAATACAGCCTTTCTTTTCTTTTACCAGCAGTGCCTGGTGCTGCAGCACGTGGGAGGCTGAACACAGGAGGACCAGCACAAGTCTGATCTGTGTAGTGAGACCCTGTAGTAAATACAGTAAAAAAAATAGCAGTAAAAAAAACTACTGCTTGATAGGTATCAAGACTGTGATAATAGAGGAGAGGGAGCTCGCACAACTCTAATATAACTAGGTATCTGCAAAGTAAAGGGTCACTAGATAGCAATGACTAAGAGGGTACATTGCAAGTGTGTACTTGGGGGTAGTTATTCTTGCCAATGTAACTCGACAGAGTTCTTGTTGCAGGAAGGCAAAGGATCTGTGCACTAGAAATGGGGGATGAGGACCTTGATCAAATACTGAGGGTGACCAGATGCCCCAGGATGAGATTTCCCTCTAACAGCATTCTTGCTCTACTTGATGTGGAAGGGCAAAATCCCTATAAACAAGAACTGCTGGAAGAGGACTCAGAGTAATCTGGCAACTTTGGTGATGAAGGCAGTCTGTCAGAAACCACCCTCAATGTTTTCTAGGTCTTTTGGGTGGACACAATAGTAGAGCAGACTGCTGGCTAATGGTTATTTTCAGACAGGGCCTCCTTGCAGCTGAAATTCTAAATGCAAAGCATTGTCACTGACACATTCATAGATGTACTCACTTCTGCATAAAGTCCTAGATGAGCCAGTTTTACCACATTGAAATTGTTGCATTTTCCATCTTACTTCAATCTATTTTTCATATTAGTCACCTTCAGGATAAATATATCCTTTAATTTTTAACCAGAGATAACAAGACATAGGAGCTCTCTGTTTCCATTCCACAAACTTAGATTGATACAGTTGGGGGAATTCTTACCATAGGTGGACTTTAGGCTGAATGCAGAGATTGACCTTACACTGTTCTACAGAGCGGGAACTATGCATATATTATATTAGTGAACTGTTCAGTTCAAAAGTTACTGCACAAATAGGCATGGCCAAAACCAAAACATGAAGAGGCAATAAGTATATGTGTACATCCTCAATTTCTGAGCCTCTGGATTCTGTCTATTCTATGACTTTATCAAATTGTGCTGTCTTGTGTCCCTACTGCACTCTGCCTTTCTACTTAAAATGCCTTTTCTTTAAGATCCAGATTCCAGTCTTCAGAAAGACTGCAAAAGACCTGAACTCAGAGGTTCCCGCTGCAGAATGGTGGTGATAGGTGTACTGCACGAAGCACTTGCACTCCGTAGTTCTACTCTAAGGCAATGGAAAATAAATTAAAATGAAAAATTTGAACAACTGAAATTTTCCAGCAACTCTTAAAAGCACAATTTATTAACAGCAGCTTCCCTGACTTTGACTCAACTTATAACACTGATCATAAACACTTTCCAAAAAAACATAAGATTCATAGGCACATAATTTTACTATAACTCTACTGCCAGTGAGAACTTTTTTGCTTGCTCTATTCTTCTTGTTCGCGAGAAGACTGTGGCTGTCAGAGTTCATGTCTTTTATGTTTCTATTTACTACAGAGGTACCTTGCCAAACATATGCTTGTAGAATTAAATAAAATTATAAGCTTAGATAAGGCCTTTATCTTTTCCTTTCAAAAGTAGAGAAAGACAAATGATTTATAAGTGTGCTTTGGTTTGTCACAATTTATTCTGGCATACAGACCAGTGAAGCAGGATTATCATTATTATTATTTATTATTCCTTCCTTTATATCTTTACAGTCTATTTTTTCCTTGAAAAAATAACTTAAACTTACTTTGAAATTAGTCTTGGTCTTTACTGAGCCTGTTAAGCATATTTCTTGTTTTTTATTTTTATTGTTTTGCATTTTATATATTTGGTACAGAGTCTCACTATGCAGCTCAGACTCATAATGATCCTCCTGTTTTCAGCCTCCCTAGCGTTGGAATTACAGACATGCGCTACCGTGCCTAGACTCAGTTGCTGGCTCAGCACTCCCTGAGGGCTAGGCTGGCACAGCATGCAAGACCTGGGATTGAACCCTGGTCCTACGTTGCCTAAGAAGGTGCTTAGTCGGCTGAGCTATCTTACTGGCCCCCTAAAATGTGTATTACTTAAGCAGGTGCTTTCTCACATATGTGACAGGTACCAGTATCAAATAGGCTGAGTTTCTGAACGATCTGAGATCATGCTGTAGACATGACTCCATAAGTAGTCCAGTGTGCAGCTCCTAAGAACAAGGAGATTCAATTTTATCATCATAGAACAATTGTTAAAATGTGGAAAATACCTGAGTTCAATCCCCGGTTCTACCCACACACACACACACAAAAAAAAAAAATGTGGAAAGTAACATTGATACAACACCATTATCTCATACATGTCCCAATCTGTTACTAGATATTGCTATGCTCTCCTTTATAGTAAGAGAGAAAGAGGTAGGAAGAAGGGGGTAAAGAAAGAAAGAATATAAATGAAAAAGAAAATCTAAGATCTAGTAGTTTTTATAATCTTTCTTTGAAACTAGAATAAAGGATCTACAAATGTTTGACTTTCACTGTACTTTTCATATATTTCAAGCTTTTTATTAAATGTTAAACTATTTTTAGAAACAAACACACATGATAATTTTTACACATTGCAGCCCACAAATGCATTGGTATGTGCTGTCTGCTGGACACATCTTCATATAGACCTTGAGATTCCTCCTTCTCCTGTATAACTTAAAAACATCACAACTTCGTTCATTTGTTTTGTTCATCCATGTAGCAGTTTTAGCTCTTTTTTTTTTTTTTTTTTTTTTTGTACTGGGAATAGATCTCAGGTCCTTGTTCTTGCCAGGCAGGCACTGTGCCACTGAGCTGTATCCCTGGCCCAACAATGAAAGCAATTTTAAGGACCTATTGTAGCACTACGTGGGCTAAGAGCTAAGCCATTAATAAATGATGATGTTGGCCGGCCAGATAGCTTTTATTCTTTATGTAATTAGTATAGGGCTGACAGGGTCTCACTACACAGATCGGACTTGTAGAGATCTTTCTGTTTTCAGCCTCCCAAGTGCTGGGATTACCAGATCCCACCCCCATGCCCAGTCTCAGCGCACCCCAGGAGGGAGGCCAGCACAGCACACTGGGGATTGAACTTCAGTCTGTGAGCCTGCCTAAGCAGGTGCTTTAATCTGCTGAGCTGTCTGGCCAGCCTTCCTGCTTGATTTTTTTAAAAATCAAAACAGTAATCTGTTCAGGCTGAAAAGAAACTATTTATAGTTTCAACCATTTTAATTGATATTGACTTTATCGATATATCTTGGAGTACTACATAAGGTTTTCTGTGAAAGAAAAGAGCTAATTCTTTATGCATTCTAGTAATGCATAAAAATAACTAGTTTACCCCTCTGATTTCCCAAAGCCCATAATTTTAAAAAACTTATGTTCCTTAGCCTGTGTGTGCTGGATTTAGTTAAATATATACTAGTGCACTACATGAGAAAACTTACTCAAGAAAATGCTAAGAAGCCAAATAAGGATAAATCCAAATAAAATTTGTAATTTTTTTTCCTTCACATTAGTGAAACACCTTATATCCTTCTTGACATTCTTCTGTTTAATCTCACTGGCTCAGCACTTAGCTCTAAGATGGAATTATTTTATGTTTTATTATCTATTCCAGGATATTGTTTTATTGTGTTGACTACTCCTATAGCATGCAAAGCTGTTTAAAGGTCATCTGCCTGAAAAGTACTTGTGTGTTTCCCTGTTCCCAGATAGACTTCCGAGAGTTAATTTTCTTGTGTTGTGCTTATTCATTTCATGTTTGCATGTAAATATTTGTCCACCACTGCATGGCTGTTTCATTTGTAGTACATCGTAAAGTTCTAGATAAGAAGCTTCAGGAAACATTTGCGCTGAAGACAAAGAATGTGGAACTAAAGAAATGACTACATGGAAAGCTATTTTTACTGTAAGCAAATGCCACCCACCCAGTTCTCCTTAAGAATGATTTTACACATAAAGAAGACAGCGATAACTCGGGGAAGAGTATTGTTCTAAATTACTTCTACTTTTATACTTAATATAATGAGATAAGAAGTGGGAAAGAAATTTCTACAGTTTCTATATGCATCTATCAAATGGTTACAAAACTGCTTCAGCCGTAATACTTGGAAGCTAACTAGATTACCAGCATCTGAGTAGAGTACCTCAGGTAATGTGTTTTTATAAGTTTCAGCAGAAATAAGAATTCAAATGTTTTTTGAAGAAATGATACTGAAGGGCTGGGGAAATAGCTCAGTAGAATAAGCGCTTGCCTGGCAAGCACAGGGTCCTCAGTTCAATCCCCAGTACCTCAAAAAAAAAAAAAAAATGATAATGGATTCAAGAATGAAGGACACTGCATGCCATTTTTTTCAATATTAACATAGATACTTTCAAGTGGAGCTATCACTCTGAATGCTTAACACATACAAATTATTAGAAGTTGTATATTCTTGCAGAAATCTCAGCTTTCATGGTGCTAAACTCTACCTCCCTGAAGTAGTTGCATGTATTTTTACTTTCCTGGGGCTCCTTCTGTTCATGGTAAACTCAATGAAGATAGCCTGACTTCTGACATTTCAAAATCATTTTGTACATGACATGTGGGGTGATAACTTTCTTTAGGCATCCATAGGAAGCTCACTGAACTTCCATATTTTATGGCAAGAGTTAAAAACATTGGGGATGTTTTCATCTATTATCCCTCAAAATATTTTTATGACTCCCTACTTCAGTCACTCCAAGTTTTAGGAGGTAAGTAACCAAGAATGGAACTCAGGGCTTCGTGCTGCTGAGCTATATACCTAGTCCCAAATTGCCCCAATTTACTAAGCACTGCAAATTTTCCTATGGTTAAACAAGGCTCTGCTTGTTTTCTTTCAGTATTTTGTCCCCATGTGTTTAGTCTTAGTGTCTGCAGTTGTCTTTGACGTCACTCATTTATTCTTCAAGCCTCTAATCTGCTGTAATCTCAGCCTCTGCCATTTTTATCTGTAGACATGACACTTTGTTCCTCTTTTGTACGTCCCATGTCTCCCTCACAACCTGAACACGTTTTTCTCTACCTAACTGAGCATATCTGGTGTAGATGTAATAGTGGTTTCCACACTCTTGTCTACTGATTTTATTATTTCTGGATTTTTTTAACTTTTTGAAACATTTTCCCTATATAACAGATAGTATTTTCCCAATTCTTTGCATGGCTACCCATTAATATTTGATCCCAGACTCTGTTACTTTGTTGGATGTTGCATATCTTTTTTTCAAATTTTTGAACCTTGTTCAGTTCCTTTAGGGTTCCAAACAACTAAGTTACTTAATACCAGTCTGATTTTCTCAAACCTTGCACTACATAGGAAACCAGTAGAGTATAACATGAAGCCAGGTTGCCAAACCATAGCTTACAGGCTAAATCCATTCCTCTTACTGCCTTCTCGTCTTGAGGGCACCACTCAAGGCCTTTGAACCACAGAGACAGAGCTCCCTCGACTCCAGCTTGACTCCTGCCAGCAGCCACATGCCTTCATAGCTCTTCAGGCATAGGGTGGGTCACAGTCTAGAAGGTGGGGGTTTCATTATTACCAATCTCCAAGCATCAAGCTATGGGAGTGTGGACTCCATTCTGAGAGTCTGCATGTAGGAAACCAACTTCTCTGCAGCACATTGCCCCCACGAAGACACCCAAGCTCTCTGGGAAAGAGCCCAGAAGGAGAGACGTTGCTCCTGTGGGCAGAAATCATAACTGACCAAAGTGGTACCCATACCCCTCCCCTGACAGTATCAGATCCTCTCCTTCATCCTGGTGCTTTCATCCTAAGCTACCAAAGAGATAGCCCTCCGCAGTCAGAAATGTGGGAGAGTGGGGTGTTCTCTCTTATCACATACACACGTATGTACAAAATGTATTTACTTAATTCTTACTATTGAATCACAAGGTCCAAATTATTTGCGAGAAGAATATTCATAGAAATACTTATACACACCAACCTAGAACTGGTTTTTCCCACTCACTGGACTAGTACAATCTTGAATATTAGACATCCGTTTTGGGGCAGGTTCTGTCTTTCCAGGCAGCAAGCAGAGGTGCTGGTGGGCACACTCATTGGTCTCCTCTCTTAAGGATCACTGTCCTGTGCTTCCTGCTGTCCAATGCTTCAGAACAATTATTTCATATATTTGATCTCCTTTTATATTTGTTAATGGCAGAAAAGTGAATTAACTCATCATTGTATGATACCAGAAAGTGGAATTACTACCATGTAATGTTTGAAGAATAACAAATTATCAGGACTTAAAAAGCCAATGAGTTATTCAAGGGAAATAGAGAAAGTCGTTTGATGGGGTAAATCTAAGAGACCTAAGTTTTAGTTTTTAGATTTTTTTAAAAAAAGGAACAAAAGCATCCAACTTGAGACAAACAGATTTTCTCAGAAGGTTTCTCAAAGGTCCAGTGATAGGGCAATGTTGAAATTGTCCTTTGTCTTCTAAATGACTTTACCAAAAGAATATAGTCTCTATTTAATTCTAAGATTTTTAATACATCAAATATCACCATTTTGAAGGAAATTAGGTCAAACATGTAGCATTTCATTAGTTATCACAATGTGTATAAACAGAATGAATAATTCATATATTTGGACAAAAAGATGAAAAGATTAGTTCCCACTTAATACATTTTAAGTTAAAATAATTAGTAATAAAATATAGCAAGAGAGTTTGGAAGAAATTATAATTTCCATGTCTCATTTTGAAGCAATAAAAGCTATGTATGGCATCTTAATAAAAAAAAATATTGCTTCCCTCATATTCTAAAATTTAAATCTGATCTTCAAATATATTGTCTTTCTGAGGGAGTGATAGCTACAAAATCAAGCCATTTTATTTTAATGGGGATGGTTTATAGAGGGTGTGGTTTTCCTATTGCTGACTCTATGTAGAAAAAATTTTAACCTGCCCATGATTTATGGAATTGCTTGTGGAGTAAAAACGCACAAATTATTTAGCTTTAGTTTTATCCATGAGGAAGGAAGGCTTTTCTAGAGTTCCTTTCTCTTACCCCTAAGATGATATGCTTCTGAAAGATCAACATATCGAGCTGCTTCTCAAGCTACCAACTGAGTTCAGTATGACAGATTGCCAAGGGAAAAGAAAGCCGGTTTTCTTCTTGTCATTAATAGTTAATTGTTATTGCAGTTTCTGAGATGGGAAATGTGGGCTAGAGAAATCATATCCAGCCTCTCTAAAAGTGCTGTGCTACTATTAGAAGTGTTCACAAGGCAGAAAATAGCCTATTCCTTGGTGGGTGAAATGTAGTAGACATGTGGATTTTTCTTTCTCCCCTCTCTAAAGCACTTTCACAAGTAGGCCACGTGGGACAGTAAATCAGCTTTAATGTTTCATGAGTGCTCTCATGTGTTGGAGCATTGCTGAAGCTGGCCTTTGGGGATAGAATGTGGAGACCCATGGTAGTGCTCCATGCATTACTGAAGTGTTTCCTTCACTCTCAATACTAACTTTTAGGCAGCTACATGGATATTCAGAATAGCATCTTCTAAGACTATGGTTAATCTTCTAATCTAACATCTCTGGGATAATGGAGTTTTCTCACCTAGGAGTCAGAATGAAAGAGAGGTGGCTGATAAAGGTCGACATGTAAGAGAGAAGAGTGGAACATTTTTTTTTGTCTTTTTAAGACAGGGTTCCACTGTGTATTTCCCACTGACTTTGAACTCACTGTGCAGCCCAGGCTGGCCTTAAACTTGCAGGGATCCTCCTGCCTCAGCCTCCCAGTAGAGATGTAGAAATTTATTTGGCCCTTAGTTTATAGAATAACAAAGAGATTACTTTGACAGTCCTCATTCAGTGAACAATGTAACTTTTACGTTCTTAACATATAGTAAGCTTAAAAATAAAAGAGAAACTTTAAGGAGAAATCTTGTATCACTCAGTGCTAAATAAAATCACAGAATTTTACTTCATTTGTTGCTTTGGAATCGGGGAAAGCTTGTGCATGAAAATATAATGGATAATGTTACCAGTTAAAGTAGATCTTATGTCTACTGTGTACCATCGTTTGACCTTGGGCGTAGCAACTGACCTCTGTCCTGCCTCTGTAGCTCCCTAATTGGAAAAGCAGACACAGTAATGATCCTAGGGTGTAGGACTTTTGAAATTCAGTCACTTGTGCATGATACAAAAGGCTCAGTGTGTGTTGGTACTGTTCTTAATATTCACATATGTCCAGTACAGCCAATATTTGCTTTAAGTATCAAGAAAAATACAGTGAAGTGGCTTGAAGATCAGAATTACCCAAGTTGACAATCTAAAGTTTCTGCCCTGGAAGCCAACCTCCACCTACCAGTGTTGTACATTAAAAGCACTTCTTTAACAGCTATAGCATTTAAAAATTTTTCAGTTTATTAGCACATGTTTATGATTAATATAGTCTATAATCACATGATTATGGACTATATTAATCATAAACACATGCTAATAAAATACGATAACAAAATATATACATACGATAGTTTCTTTCTTTTTTAGTCCCTTTTCCCTTCCCTGTCCCTCCTCCAAGTCCCCTGTAGCATTTTTTCATTCTTGTTGATATGATTGATCTTGACTCATGGTATGGCATCTAATGTTCATATTAACTGAGGTTATCAGATTCCTTTACATGGCCTACCCTCATTCTCCTCACACCTCACACCTTTCCCTTAGACTGCTGCCCTACTGCAACAGACCCATCTCCTAATCCCCTTCTATTCTACATGTATAACCGCTGTTCCTGCGCTTTGCCTAAGTTTGATGAAGCAGGCGCTTCAGACCATTGAGCTATCTTGCCGGTCCCTACTATTCTTTTTTTTTTTGTACTTTGCATCAGTCAGATTAGAGATGTTGTACAGTACTGAAGCTTGTGTGTTTCATTTATTTCACTCAGCATTATATTTTCCAGATCATCCATTTTTCTACAAATGTCTCAAATCTGTTCTTCTTTACAGTAGAATAATATTTCATTCTATATAGATAACACATTTTCTTTATTAAATCACCTGTTGATGGATATATAGGCTGTCTCCAGGATTTACCTATTATGAATTGTGCTGCAATGAACATTTGTCTGTATGTATCACTGTAGTGTGATATCTATTTGAGAAAGATGTCTAATATGAAGATTACCGGTGATAAAAACAGCATGATACTGAAAGAAAAAAGACACACGGACTGATGGGCCAAAACTGAGGATAAAGAAACTTTCATTCATTGAAAGATCTAAACATTAAAACAGAAGCATTAAATCTACTGGAAGATAAATAAGGAAAATTTTGAAGCCCTAGGTGCAAGCAATAATGTTCTAAGCAGAACCTTAATTGCACAAGAAATAACAGCAAGAATCAACAAATGAGGTTGTATCAGACTAAATAGTTTCTGAACAGCCAAAGAATCCACCAGCAGAATAAAGAGAGAACCCACAGAATGGAAAAAAACAAATTGCCAGCTACTTCCTCAGACAGAGGACGAATATATAGACTACATAAAAACCTCAAAAAAATTAATCTACCAAAAATTAAATGTCCTGCCAAGAATTGGGGAAGAGAAGTGAACAGACACTTCACAGAGGAAAAAAAACGCTGATCAACAAATATATGAAAAGTAGCTCGACATCACCAGCCACTAGAGAAGTCAAAATTGAAACAATGTTAAGATTCCATTTAATCCCAGAAAGAATGGAAATCATTAAGAAATCAATCAATGACAAACGGTGGTGGGCTTTGGTGACAAAGGAGCCCTACGACATTGCTGGTTGGAATGCAAACTAGTAAAATTATAATGGAGACCAATATGGAGATTTCTCAAACAGCTATAGCATTTGGTTCACAGGCTTTAAAAAAGGAATCACAAATCTATTCTAGAAAACATGTACTTTTTAACTTATTTACTCTGCCAGACTGTGAATTTTATCTTCGTTTTTACTATAAAACTGCCTGGACGTTACAGGGTTGAAAACATATTTGCTGAATTTCTGACCAAAAGTCCACAGAAAATGGAAATGAGGATGCCATTAGCTTGTAGGCACATGGCAGTTCGTAATAATGTCCCCCCAAATTATTAAGGGTAGTGCTCTTCTTTTCAATTTTGTATTTGCTGACAAACTCGATGAGAACATTCCATGTGAGCTTCTGACACTTACACCGAGGATACTATTATCACCTTGTGTTTTTATTAATGTAAGGCTTTATTATTGTGACCCACATACCCATTCTTCAGTATCACGGAGAAAACACAATGACATCTGAAGGCGTATTGACTTTCTTAGGTGCTGTTATGCATATTTTATTAGTACGTGTTACCCCTTAGTAAAATACTCAGTTAAATAAAATCCTAGTTAATGTTGGCAAGATATGACTAATGGAACTGCCATGGTGCAGTTCAGTAAGATTTGATCATCTTGCCGATGAGGGCTTTAAGCTAATTTGACTCAGAGAGCTTTTGTCTTTCTGTGAAAGACAGACTTATAATGATGCTGTTTTGTTAAGGGAAAAGAAGCGTGCATGCTGCTGAGATTTCCACTGTCACCTAAAATTCTAAGTGCACTTCTTATCATGACACTCTTGAAAAGCTACTTAACTTCTAAAGTTATCAGAAAAATATTTTCACAGCATTTCTGGATAACTATTTTTAGTACTATTCTCCTATTTATTTCCCATTAAGTGTAAAAATGTTCAGTAATTCAATATTTGTGAAGATGGCCTTTTGTAACTGATATTCAAGTAATTGTTAGGAAGTTAAATGTTCAATTAAATGTTAATCTAGTGTTAATGACCATTCTAAATGAAATTAGTGCATGCTAATCTTTTACCATTAATTTTTGCACATTCTGTACTTACAAAACAAGGGGAAAAAATCTCTCTGAGACTAAGAATATCACATCTGCATTCCTAAGGATTCAATGTGTTTAATATTACCACTCAATGTTAGGAAATGTATTGAGTATTTCCACCACTTGACATTTGATCACAGTCATCTGCACAGTAAATTTTAAGGACTCTGTGTTTGAGTCATCCCATTCAACCATAGCAGTTGTTTACCAGTCGTAGATAAAGTTTTTATTGGGACAGAACTGCTAAAAATAATGTCAGGGTAGAACTTCAGGGTTTAATGAACCTAGCAGATGCTTACCTACATGACTTTATAGGAGACACTACAAGTGGAGAGTGAGGAGTCCTCGAGCATGACTTCCCTGAAAAAGCCCAGCTATTTTTATCTTATTGCTGGTAGCTGTTAATCCTTTCTTTCTGTGATACCTTAAAGAAACATGTCTTCTATTCCAAGGTTCTTCTAAATAAGGTGAAAACTGGCTCAATAATATTCTAAACTTCACTTTATCCAAGATTAGAAAATACGTCAGCAAAGGAAATGTTAAAGTGTTTTTTAAGGTTTCAGAGAATGTCTGTAAATCAATGAAACATCAAGTGGTGTTTATTTGGCTGTTAGATTCCGTTCCTTCCCACTTTCAGTTGAATTGATCACACTGATGGATGGAATCATACTGAAATCAATTCAGTGTTTATTGAGGTATCTTTAGGATGCATGCAGGATAAAAAGTAAATACAAAAACTGAGATATCTGTAACTTTCCTTCAATAAATTTTAAATGTATTGAAGCAAAATGTATAACCAACCTAGTGACAAAATGAGGAAGTAGATTATATGGGAATAGAGAGAGATGTTGGCCAGCAATAAAAAAATTTCAGTTAAATAGGAGGAATCAATTTAAAATATCTATTCTACAACAAGGCAGTTGTACATAGTAATGCGTAAAAATGTACAGATGAATTGCAGCTATTAGGAATACAGTGAAGAATATTAAAAAGAAAATTCGAATAACAGAGTTTTATACAATAAATAATGTTAATCATTTGCATGTAAGAAGTTAATAGATAAGCAACCGCAATTAGATGCAGTAATTCAACAGTGTCTGATTCCCTCACTTTGCAGTCTTTGACGTGGACCTTCAGGTCTTGTACTGGCTACCTACTGGTTATAAAATCACCGCCATAACTCTGAGCCAACATCAGCACTCCAGGAAAGCAGATGAGCCAAAGACCTCCCCCTAGTGGGCTTCTCTTTCATGAACCCATATAAATTTTCCCTGATGGCGCCAGAACTGTCACGTGGGATCATATCCAGCTGGGAAGAGGGTTACACCTTAGAAATGAGAGTTTGGGTTTTCAAAACCCTCTGGTACAAAGTAGCAAGAGAAAAAGAAGAGATTGTAAGGCCCGTCCCTCAATATCTCCACACAAAGTAAGGGAGAGAGAAGTTGTAAACATCAAAAAGAACTCTGATTTGGGGTAGGAATGTCATGGAAGGGGCATTTCCTTAAAGTTGCAATTTTAAGGATAAAGCAGATTTGGTAATGGAGTTATGAGCTACAATTCAGCACAGGAAGCAAAAGAGAGGCATAGAGACCTAAAATGCATAGCGTCGTTGGGAATGAGTGAATGGCAATATGTTGCATCTAAGGGAAACTATAAATACACTGTAAGAAATTTATACATCGAGAATTTACAACAGGATTTTGGTCTCATTTACAGAGTTGTATTGCTATACTAAATAGTTTATCTTTCAGTGGTTTTCCAAAACTTAAAAAAAATCAAACTTGAAATCCCTGGCCTGGTAATAAAAGTTCTTGATTATTTGGTTTTTCCTCTGATTGCTTGTTCATTCTTTCCTACCGTGGTATTCTACATCTTTGCCAGTAACTTTGATCAAATTGAATTTCTTTTCACCACCACCATCTCTCAAACAATATTCTCTTGTTATAACCACACACATTCCCTGCTGTGGACTATCCTGAAATGTTCTTTTGTTCTCTTTCCAAACCGAAGTTCTCCCTATTGAAGGTCCGTCCCAAATGTCACCTTCGTATAAAACCACCTCTAGTTACTGCGTCAAAACACTCCATTTTAGACTACTATTGACTTCTAAGGACTTGGCAGGTTTTCATTTGAGGGAAAGGATGAGCTAGGTGCAATCTAAACTCCAACCAGGATTCACATCCTGGTGGTGATTCAGACCCAGCTCAAGGTTGTTTTCCTTTCCTGTGGCTGCCAAATTCACAGTCAGTAGGCACCCCAGTAGGGTGCCAATGAGTGACCTTAGTGCCGCGTTTTCTCTTCATGTGCCCCAACAGCATGTCTGTATTTGGATGGCCAACTAAAGCCTATAAGAGTAAGAGGTTCCAAGGAGGCCCTAGGTAGAGGACTGGTACTGCTTTTACCACTTGGCCAGGGAAGGACTCAAAGCAGCACCTGGGGTCTGTTTGCATATGAAGAACATTTTGCTTCTTCACAGCTCGATTTCGCTTTCTTCTTCAGGAGCACACTATGGCACCACAGATTTTTTTCTAATGTGAGAGCTACTTATTCATATCTTTTTAGAAATTTAGTTTGTTGGTTAAGACCATGAGTAACAGAGTCAAACTGTTAGAGTATTAATCTCAGCTCTATTCTCAAGATATGTGATACTGAGATGCACCTCAGTTTCCTATACGTATAATGGCAACAGCCATGGCATCCATGCCATTTAGTAGTCATGAGGATTAAAGGAGATAATCCTCCTCAATTCCTTAAGCTGACCACTTCAAACTAGTCAGAGTTGATACTTCAACTGAGGTAATTATTTTGAGGGAGAAGACGACATCATTATATTTGTAATTTCCTCAATAATAGTTTACACTTTCTACTTGAAAAATAAGCGAATGGACATATAAATTATTTTCACTATTTCATGAAAGAAGAGTAATGGGAATTTAAAAGAAAAAGGCTTCTCTCAAGCACAGAGACTCATGACCATCATTATAAGGCACTCAAGGGGAGGTGGTCTAAAGTGCCTACCAGGCAAGTGCAGGGACCAGGGTTCGATGGTAGCATGTGGGCTCTGGAATTTCTGGGCATGCCATGCCAGCCATTGAAACTGGGCATGATAGTGCACCCTCATAGTCCCAGTGCATGGAAGGCTGAGACAGGAGGATCGCTATGAATCTGAGCTGTGTAGTGAGACTCTGTACCAAAGGGACCTGAAGATATACCTCAACAGTAGAGCATTTGCTCAGCATAAACCAGGTCTTGGGTTCAATCCCTAGGGGGAGAGAGAGACAAAGACAGAGAGATGGCACAGAGATAGAGGAAGAAGGAAAAAACAAAAGTAAGAAGAGGAAGAAAGAAGAGATAAGAAAAGGGAGAGAGGAACAGAGGCTCAGACAGAAGGATCACTGTGGGTTTGAAGACCAGCATGGGCTATATAGTCAGCTCAAGGACAGCATGAACTGCACAATGAGAACCTGTTTCAAAAGAAGGGAGGGAAAGAGGAAGGAAGAGAAGAAAGAGAGCAAAAGGAAATAGAAAGCAAAAGGCTGCCAGTTCTATATTAATAACATGCTATTAAAAATTTATATTTTTCAACCTTTTTCAAGGGTAACTTGGCAAAATTATCAAAAGCTCCTCAGAAATCATAATAATTCTAATTCTGTAAATTGTAAGAAGTTAACACAAGAAGTGTACAAATAATATTATGGGACAGGCTAAGCAGCAGAAATGTCCACTGATAGGAATTAATTAAATTAATTTAAAACTTTATACAATGTTAAGATAAATCCGTATTTTTTGCTTAGAAAGTCGCATCATCTAAGTGCAAGCAAAGGCAACATCGTAGAGAATATCATCGTGCTTCTGCTAAAAAAAATGAATATACACTCTATGCATGACACAATAAGCCGTGGAGAAGATATACAAAACATGAGTTAATACCCTTAGTGAAATCAGGGGTATGCTCTTTTTTCTTTTACTCTTCTTTCAAGTTTTCACAATATAAATTCTGAAAAATAAATTTTTTGTAACAATGATCATCTTAAAACTGCACTGCAGGGACCCACGGTCTCTGCTGCTCGCCAGTTCCCAAGGCTGTTGGTAGCCTGACTCGGGAGGTAGAAGCTTTGTGTGGCAGGGCCGAAGACAGAAACCAGGAAGCAGACTAACTTCAATCCCATCGCTGTTGTTACCTTCTTGTGCTGCCTTTACCCAGCTTTCTTAAATCGCCTTGATCCATATGTATACTGGTGTAGAATTGCTAGGACGATGTGGTCAGATTTACCTATTTAACTAGATGGTATCAGGGAATTTCAAATACTGAAATGAAATAGTCAACTAACCAACTTCATGCTAAAGAGCACACAACAATTAAGGACCTACATTTAGAGTACATGCACACACACACACACACAGACACACACACAAAACACACACAGCCAGGACCAGATAAAATAAGAGAAGCATTGAAGTTACAAGTCTACAAAGGTCCTCTCAGAATCATATAGTTGACTATCAGATCCTAACTCTCAAAATGTCAAATGTTTACATTACCTTGGCAATGAATGTCCCTTAAATTTTTCATCCTACACACACACACACACACACACACACACACACAAATTTGGCAGCAGTCATAATGATGGTAGAGACACAGCTCAGAATGATGATCAATTTTGTTTGCTAATCAGGGATGTAGAAAAGACATAATTACAGTTAGAAGGAATTTGTCTCTACAGGGTATGGTAGAAAATCTCTTTCCTCAGGTACTATCTTTGCCTTATTTTTATTTCTTTATGGTTGCTTTCTATTTCTCCAGGGACACTGTGGTCTCCCAGAATCCCAATAAAACTGTAAGAAATGCACAAAATCCACTGTCCAGCAGTGAAATCCTTCACATCTTACCACAGACTTCAAGCCTCAACATTGCATGCTTTATCTAAAAGTTGAAACTTTTCCATGTACATACTTATTACCCAACAGGTATTTGAAAAATATACACCACATATGGAAATTAAATAACAAATAAACTAGCCTTTCATGGCTATTAATACTGAAATCCATTTTACCTGTTGTATCTTATACCTAATTCTCATAGCTGTCCATCAATTAAACTCTGATAAAATACAACTTATACACATCTATTCCAACACAATTATCTGATCACTGTACAGTACAGTAAATGAGAGAGAATTTTGTGATCTATGAAAGGATATCTGCCCTTTAAATGTATTTAATGTAACAAATTGTGTTTGCAAACACAGCTGTTTTAAACTAATACTCCTTGTATTCTATGAATAATTAACTAATTCTTTTATTATTGTCATTTGTTTCCTTTTAATGTGAACATGCGGTAATCTAGCATTTTTTTTTTTTTTTTTTTTTTTTTTTTTTTTTTTTTTTTTTTTTTTTTTTTTTTTTTTTTTTTTTTTTTTTTTTTTTTTTTTTTTTTTTTTTTTTTTTTTTTTTTTTTTTTTTTTTTTTTTTTTTTTGGTGCCAGACAAGGCAGCTAAACTAACAGGCGATGTTGTTTGGGCTACACAATAATTCTATTCTACAATGTAGGCTAAAGGCAAAAGGACTCTTACAGGTTTCCAAGGAATATTCCACTTCGCAGTTACACTCTACTGTACTACACCTATGCACCATCTGCTTTCCCCTCCTTTCTGTATGATGAAAGCCAAGACTTTTTATGAGTGCAAGAAGGAGGTAGGAGCGAGAGGTCCATCATAATGTCTTTGGGAAAACTGCTCATTGTCAGTAGTATTAAATGGACATAACGTATCTTTAATAGAAGATAAAGTTGAGACAACAGAAAGAAGTTTATTGTCAAGAGCTGGTTTGCATGGCTGGACTAGCTGAGAGTTCTAAGATCTGCAGGCAGGAAAATGAAGATGCAGGAGAACTTGTGGCAGCGTGGCAGTCGGAGTCCAAGGCCCAGAGAGGAAATTGTTGTCAATTCCAATCTGAGTCCAAGTGGACCCAGTCAGGTAGAAATGCAGATGGGGATGGAGGGAGAGATTGAGATTGGGATGGGATGGACATGGAGATGAAATAGTGAGAGAGAGAGAGAGAGAGAGAGAGAGAGAGAGAGAGAGAGAGAGAGAGAGAGAGAGAGAGAGGCAGGCAGGCAGGAAGGCAGGAAGGCAGGCAGACAGACAGACCAGACTTCTACAGATTGGCATAAGCCATTTTGTACTAAGAAGGGCTTCAGGCTGGGAAGATGGCTCAGTGGGCTGGGGAGATGGCTCAGTAGAATAAGTGCTTCCCTGGCAAGCACAAGGGCCTGCGTTCAATCCCCAGTTCTGAAGAAAAAAAAAAAAAAAAGCCTCATAAGAAGGGCTTCTACTTTATTCAGTATTCTGCTCCAAACATTAATCTCATCTAGGAGTGCTCTCAATGACACTCAGTCATTCTTAGCTGAATGCCATTATACCCTATGGCCCAGCCAATCTGACACATACAATGAACCTTCACTATGGGCTCTAAGAGTGTGAAACCAACTCGATCCGTTTGGAGGGAAGAAAGCTGAACTGTAGAAATATGAAATAGCTGCCCAGCTCATACAGTTAACAGAAGATACAGGATTATAATCTAAATATTCATATTTTATTCAATAAATATTATTATATTTTAATTCAATTCTTACTGGGTAATGGTAATACTTTTAAAATTATTAGACTAACTAGGCTTATTAAAACATGACCTTATCCATGTTAATCACATCGTTATGTATGAAGGGAAAGAAAATGTGCATTATTTTAAAGGTACAAGGCCTTGGGAAAGCAATAAATACTCTTCAATTTCCCCATTAGTAAAGGAAAATAACTGTACCTGTTTCACTGGTTACTTTCAAAATGAACCAATATACTGTGCTAAGTACACATGGACTAGTATTCAACAAGTGCTAGCTAAGTCTCTGTTCGTGTTCTTTACATGAAACATTATACCTAGTTTCTTCCCTATGCTTTCCCTAAACCCTGTATTCTTCCACCTCACTTGCTGGTCCAGTGTTTTAGTTCATTCCTGTGGCTCCTTGATTATGCATCCTCATGCTGTAGGTGCTTAGAGATTTCCACATCAAGTACTACAACCACAGCAAAAAACACACACAAAAAGAGAAAACACTGCATCTAAACTCCAGTGGTCAAAGGGAATGTGATTTAGACAAGTTTAGATAAGTGGTTGGGTCATTTATCCAAGACATTCTGTTACTGAATTATTAGCTGTCCTGTTGCTGGGACAAAATATCTAACACTAGCAACTTAGAAGAGAAGTTTGCTTGGGCTCATGGTTTCAGGGGGTTTAGCTCACCATCAACTGGCTTCAAGGTAGGAGCACCACAGTGGGAAGGGGTCTCAGGGGGAACAAAGCTGATCGCTGACTTCCTGGAAGCTGAGAAGCAGAACAAACAGAAACACCCTCCAGAGGCATGGCCCTTGGGGACACACCCCCACTGACTGGATCCCGGTCAGAGCAGCCTGTGCAACCATGAACATCAATGGGCTAGTCTCAAATATACCACACCCCCATCCTATCACTGCTCTAGGAGCCTCTTAATCCAGGCAAGTTGGCAATTAAGACTCATTGGCACAATTGCTACTATTCTTTGGTGTGTGTGTGTGTGTTTATTTTTTAAAGAGAATACCAAATAATAATGGTAATAAAAATTAGAAATGATACAGAATTTCACTAAACAAAATTAAATGGATTACTACTCTTCTTTGTTAGATTTTGTGTTTTGTTTTAGCAAACCCATCACACTCCTGTATGCATCCACATTCACCCCAGATGTAAAACCAGAACTCGAGATTGTCACGCAATTTGATGATAAAGCCTGGGTGATCAGGCTTCCTTTGAATTATCTGATATGATGATGAATGGCTAATTAAAAGGGCTGGCTGAACAAACTGATGTACTAAGATTCCCTCTGAGATTCTGCCCCACGACCTGCCTGCTGGGTGACAAAGTGATACGGCTCTGATGTGGATTATGTGGGGCGCTATGAATTTACCCAGCAGGGCCTGAACTGAGCTCTTTTATGAAAACCCATGTCTTCTTCGAAATGACATACACATCAAACACTTGTTCTTCTTTTGCTCATCAACAAGGATAGTGTCTGATATTTATTTCCCAGAAAGAGTTGAACTTTTGTTACTTAAATCGATAATGCCACATGAACATTCCCATGTAAAGTATAAATCCATGGGGAGAAAAAATTCAGTTCTCCAAGCTCCTCACTGACAAGAAACGTAAATATCACCTCATTCTAATGAACACCTCATAGTGTTCATTAGAAATGCAGGTTAGCTTTTCTTGTGGCTCTCAACCTCTTTCAGATATCTTAGTGAAGCTCAACACATAAAAATAAGGCTTTATTTTAGAGAAAGTAAACACGAAGTGTTTTAGCCACAATCAGAATCTTTAACTCTCAAGCAATCAAGAACATACTCAGGGAAGTATTAAAAAATAATATATGAATGTATGGCTAGATTTAAGTGCATTTTAAAATCAGTACACATACTGTTTATGTGATATGTGTATATTCTATAGTTAACACATAGAGACAGCAAGTTTTGAAGGGCAACTAATACCTTAATAACAGAGAGAAAAGTCTAAGGTCCATTTCCTTTCTGTCCAGACCTGCACACATTCATCTTTATCTACAAAGAACAATCCAATATACTTACAGATCGAAGTACATTATTTAGCTATTCAAAAATCTATGTCTCTATGTGTTATGTACGGGAATATAAATAATGTATAAAAGTTAGGGTTGGGTAAGATTTCTTAGGGAAAGAGTACACATGGAAAATAAAAGTATTCAGTGAGTAAAGTGAAGTCTTGCTAGCATTTAGAAGCTGGGTGGAAAAAGGCGCTTGAAGAAGATCAGAAAGAACACCATTGAGGTTCGAGAAACACAGGAACTATATAGTGCCACAGAAGCCAGGAGAGGAAAGCTTCAGGAAGAGTAATCCACGGTGCCAGATAGCTGAGCAGAATTTGATGAAGATACAGCAGTGTCTGCTGGCAGGACAATACAGATGACGCTGATGTTGATGAAATTGGTTTATTTCAATTTTGGGAACAGGGTCAGATCAGAGTTACCTAATGAAATAGAGATGAGGCAGACAATATGAATGATTGAGTTGAGAATATTTTATAAGGGGGTTAGCAAAGCAGATTAAGCCTAAAAAAAATGGTCATGTTTTTGGCTATTACCCTCTAAAATTCACAAACAAGAGAAAAAATATTCTTCCAATGTGCAAAAATTATTTTTGATTCTTCAAAGAGGCTACTCATGCTATTGAAAAAGGATTGATGCTCTGTACGCACCTTTGTTGTACCATGTCACTTCTGTCTTCTCTCAACATGAATAATGGCATCAGTTGGTATTGATTTTGGAACTATACTCATGTGTCTAATGCAACCAAAACATAGTTGTAGATAGAGAATTCAGAAGAAAATTAAAAAATTAATGAACTATAAGAAATTTATAATAAAAAAAAACAAGACAATGGAAAGATTCAGACCCCATGAAGGTGTAATGTTCAAGATGCCTTTGCATATTTATGTGCTAGTAAATTAATCCAGCAGTGAAGAAGGAGCAGAAACCAGGAAGGGAAGCATATTCTTAGGGACACACCAGACTTGGAAGAATAAGGGTGTCGGTTGCCCTTAGTAAGAACCGGAAAGACATGTGTGCAGGGCTGTGAGTGTGGAGACCAGGACTTCCAAGCCACTGGATGCCTGGTGCGTAGCAGCACACACATTTGCAGATTTTGTATCTCCTTTACCTCAAAGGTAAAGGTGTTAATGGCCACCCAATAAGGTCTAAATTATGAGCACAGAGTAAATGGTTTTATAAAGCTAAGAAGACTGTAATCAAAAAATATTTTATGGGGCCGGCCAAATAGCTCAGCAGATTAAAACGCTTGCAAACATGCTCATGGGCCAGGAGTTCAAGGCCAGCTGTGCTGACCCCAACCCCAGAGCACATTGAGAGGACAATTGAGGCTGGGGGTGGTGGCGCACACCTGTAATCCCAGCACTTGGAAGGCTGTGAACAGGTGGATCATGATGAGTCTGAGCTAGTAGTGAGACTTTGAACACCCTGTAGATGCTTTCCTAAGATAAAATGAAAAAAAAAAAAAAAAAAATATATATATATATATATATATATATATATATATATATATATATATATATATATTGGATATTCTCCTATTCTCCTGTGAGTAATGTAAACTCATCTTACTGGACCTGCCAAAGTAGTCAGATGAAATACATAATAGCCTATCTGTTATTAAAATCTACCAAAATATATTTGTTTTTTTTTAATTTTTTTCATTTATTTTTA